>PVIH01000384.1:206067-367994 GCA_004025045.1 Sigmodon hispidus
ATAACCAAAGAAGTAACAGACCTATTTGACAAAAATTTTAAATCACTGAAGAAAGAAATTGAAGAGGATATCAGAAAATGGAAAGCTCTCCCATGTTCCTGGATAGGTAGGATCAACATAGTAAAAATGGCAATTCTACCAAAGGCAATCTACAGATTCAATGCACTGCCCATCAAAATCCCAACACAATATTTTTGGAACTCTAAAGAACAATTCTCAATTTCATTTGGAATAACAGGAAAGCTAGGATTGCCAAAACAATTTTACTCAAAAAAAGAACCTCAGGAGGTATCACCATCCCTGACTTCAAGCTATACTATAGAGCTACAGTAATAAAAACAGCCTGGTACTGGCATAAAAACAGACTTGTGGACCAATGGAATAGAATTGAGGATCCAGACATTAACCCAAAAACCTATGAACACCTGATCTTTGACAAAGAGGCCCAAAACATTCAATGGAAAAAGGATAGTATATTTAACAAATGGTGTTGGCATAGCTGGATGGAAGTGTGTAGAAAAATGCAAACAGATCCGAGCCTGTCACCCTGCACAAAACTCAAATCCAAGTGGATCAAAGACCTCAATATAAACCCAGCCACTTTAAACTTGATAGAAATGAAAGTGGGGTATACACTTCTACGAATTGGCACAGGCGACCACTTCCTAAATATAACACTAGTGGCACAGTCACTAAGACCAACAATCAATAAGTGGGATCTCCTGAAGCTTAGAAGCTTCTGTAAAGGCAAGGACACTGTCAATAGGACAAAATGACAGCCTACAGAATGGGAAAAGATTTTCAACAACCCTAAAAGTGATAGAGGACTGATCTCTAAGATAAAGAACTCAGGAATCTAGAGCCCAAAACCTTGAATAACCCAATCAAAAAATGGGGTTCAGATCTAAAAAGGGAATTCTCAGCAGAAGAATTACCAATGGCTGAAAGGCACCTGAAAAAGTGCTCATCATCTTTAGCCATCAGAGAAATGCAAATCAAAACAACTTTGAGATACCATCTGACACCTGTTAGATTGACTACGATAAAAGACACAGAGGATAGCCTATGCTGGAGAGGATGCAGAGCAAGGGGAACACTCCTCCATAGTTGGTGGGAGTGTCAGCTTGTTCAGTCACTTTGGTACGCTGTATGACGGTTTCTTAGAAAATTGAGATTCAATCTCCCCAAGGACCCAGCAATACCACTTCTGGGTGTATACCCTAAAGATGCACAGTCATACTCCAAAGGCATTAGCTCAACTATGTTCATAACAGCGTTATTTGTAATAGCAAGAACCTGGAAACAACCTAGATGTCCCTCAACTGAAGAATGGTACATCTACACAATGGAGTACTACTCAGCAGTAAGAAAAATGATATCCTAAAATTTGCAGGCAAATTGATGGACTTGGAGAATATCCTTCTGAGCGAGGTATCACAAACTCAGAAAGATAAGCAGGAGATATACTCACTCATTAGTGGACTCTAAACAAACAAACAAACAAGAAAAAAGCAAAGCATGCCCAAGCTGCAAACCACAACCACTGAACAGCTTGGGATCAGAAACATCCTGGACTGACTTCTTGGATCCCACTCCCCTTAGAGGAACACCTGACTCACTCTTGAGGGAGCAGGTAGAAAACTGGATCTGCCAGGAGTGGAGACTGAACTGAGCAATATTGGATCAGTGGGACCATGGGACTGTCTGCTGCCTGCTCAGGGAGGGGATGGGGAGTTATGGAGAAGAAAAAATGACCTGATGTGGCGGGAGGGGGAAGGGACATTGAATACGGATGTACAGGGATGGAAGATGTTACTTCTTCGTTAATAATAATAATAATAATAATAATAATAATAATAATAAATAAAAAATAAAAATAAACATTAAGTACATCAAACTTTAAGTAATACTTTCACTAGCAGCTGAGGACGCAGTGCTGATCCAAACACACAGGACCCCAAGGAGTCTTTCTTGTGTCTAACATTGTGAAAACATTACAGCAAAAAAAAAAAAAGTCTATGATCCCAGAAATTCATGGGAAAGAGTTATCGGATCATAATAACTCACAGAAGAATATTGATAATAAGGTCATGGAGGGATAGCTCTGAAAAAGAAAAACTAAAGTAATTAAGACAGAGAAAGCATTTCTGGGTTGTTTGGAGATTTTCCTTTAGACTACATCAACTGACATCTTGGTTTTATATTGACTGGGTCACATTTAGAACCTTAAAATCATTTTATGGGAAGACTTGGATGTTGTTAATGTTACTTAGTACAAAATGCTTACACTGAATTGTAAGTTATTGACAATATCAAAAAATAACTCTGAATGAAAAGTATTTATGAAACAGCTGTTCTAAGTTCTTTGAGACTTGTGAGCACTCTCAAATGTGTTTGGGGTTCTGAAAAAATCTGTATGTATGTCAGTTTAAATAAATATAGCTACTGAAAATGATTGACCAATGTAATACAGCATGAAAAATACTGTGGGGTAGGGGACATTTTTCTCAGCTTGATAAGTGTTCAAAGTGGAGTTAAAAGGATGTCTCACTCAGCATTTCAATTAAAGTTTCATCCTGGTTCTCTTGTGCTGAGGCTTACATGTCTCTGACTATAGAAAAAAAACTGGCTTTAAATATAGAATAAAACAATGACTTTTGCCTTTCCCTTCCTGTGCATTTACCTTGTCACAGATTGTTAATAAGAGAAATTTCCAATATTTCTGAAGAGCAAAGCCTTTACAATTATTCTCCATAATCTACACAATTCAATATGCACAAGTCAAAAGTCTCAGGTACAAGTAACTGAGAACAATAGGATTTATTTTTTTTCTAAAAAAACTCCAAATATTAAGTAATTATATTTTATGAAGAAAAATAAATATTAAACATGTAAGTTCTAAGAATAATGATTACCACACTTGGGTACACTGTTAATCTGTGGGCACCACAGTGAATATATACTCTCTAAAACCCATTACTTTCCAAGAGATTATTATGCATTTTTAAGGATGTATGTTTTTGAGTTTCAGATAGTGAATTTACAGAAGTTAGTTTAGAGACAAAAATCTAGAGATCTTTGTTTCATAAACCATCCCCTTTTTTCACACCCCTCACCAGAAAGTGGCTTCTGTTAGGATAAGTAACATCCTCCACATTCTTTGTTACTGGTAGGGATTCATTGTCTGATTCACAGTCAGTTGAACAAACATTTAACAGATTAACAACTGCACACTCAAATCTGGATAATAAACTACAAACTTTATAACACAAGCATTGAGAAAATCTACCAGAGGACCATGTATAAAAAAATATCTCAATGTTCACAACCAGGTATTCCTCACTTGTAAAACCAAAGATTTAGGTACATGGAGAACTCAATTTTTTTTCTGCTCATAGAGGTTTAGTAAATTTTATTTTACCTAGAACAGAAATAGTAGCTAAAACAGAAAAAAAAAGCCTTACAAAATGCTGAGTTTCATTATTTTTATTTTAGGATCAATTACATTTAGGAAGCCTGCAATACTTCCCACAAAGGTTTCTGCAGTGCTGTTAATACAGCTCAGTTCTCCTGGTATTAAAAGCTGATTCCCCCAGTGCCCCTATGATGACTGACTTTGCTCACTGGGAGACACACCACTTTTTTTCACTTGAATAATTTTGTATAAATAAACTCAGATTTTGCTTGCTAAGCACGTGGAAGTCATATAAAGCACACCTAATCACACAGTTGAAGCATTCAAAATGTACCATATTGCAAAAGCTGCAATGCTGTTTCTGTCAAAACCTGTCACCTAATGCATAAAATGGTTGGTTTTATGAGTCATTTCTCCATGAACTCTAATGGAAACATGGCTAGATGGAGATCGGAATGAAAGACACAGATTTCTTTCTTCCCTTGCTGAATAAAACTCAACCCAAAAAAAGACCTCTTTATGATTAAAATTAACACATGTTTTGTTAAATAGGAAATATCTTTGTAACATATTTTAGACTTTACAGATTGACAGCACATTACATTATCACTTCATAACCCAAAAAACATTTGCCAAATGTATTTCTGTCTACCTAGTCTATGTGTTGCTTTGATGCATCACCTAACCAAAAGCCACTTATGGGAAGGATTTAGGCAGCTTACCATTCTCAGTTACAGGCAGTCACTGAGGGTTAAATTTTTATTTGATAACTAAAAGTTTGTGGAGCTTAGCTATTTGTTATTACATTTATTTATTTAGTGTGTGTGTGGTGTGGTATGTGTGGGTATGTGTGTGTATGTGTGTGGTATGTGTGTGTGGTGTGTGTGTGTGTGTGGTATGTGTGTGTGGTGTTTGTGTATGTGTGTGGTATGTGTGTGTGTGGTGTGTGTGTGTGTATGGTATGTGTGTGTGGTGTGTGTGTATGTGTGTGTGTGTGTGTGTGGTGTTTATGTACAAATGTCACTGTGTGCAAGTAGAGAACTGAGAACAATATGGCAGAATCAATTCTCTTCTCCCACCATGTAGGTCTTAGAAATTAAACTCGGGACAGGAGGTTTGGTGCTAAATGCCTTTATTAATGGAGCTCACATACATTGCATGGGGGCACATTGTGGAGGTGGAGTAATTAAAAGCTTATTAGCAAGGCTGTAGCTCAGCAGTACAGAGTAAGATGGTCATTTTTAAGACTCCTAATTTTCAGTGCCAGTGCATACACAGACATACATAGACCCACATGCATGTATGCACATACACAAGCTGAAACCTAGGGTCTGATTTTTTTAATATAGGATATGATAATAATTTATCCTATATTTTAATTTAATTAATTATATATTAATTAATAATTTAATTATCATATAATAATATGAGTCATTCTCACATGTAATCTCAGAACTTGAGAGTACAAAGCAGGATGGCTTACATAGTAAGTTCCTAACTAACCTGGGCTAGTATATGAGACAGTCTCAAAATAAACCTTATAGTCTTTAAAGTTTCCTAATGTTTTTAGGATAGGCAACATAGCCCATTCTAACACAGAAGAAAAACTGCTTAACTACTAGTAGAAAAAGAAGAAATGAACTGAAGAAATGGATGCTGTAACACATGGCCTATTATTTGTCAATTTTTATGGCTTTAGCAGTGGAACTTGAATTTAACTTGAGTTAAGGTAGGCTTGTTTTTTGAAGTCATTCTTGATGCTAGATGCTCAGCCCCTCAGCATTGGCATCAGCTTGACTATAGTAAAGGCCCTAGAAGATGGTATCCTATGGTGATTACATAAGAAGGGCATCACCAGGGAGGAAGCCAAAGAAGGCGGGAGGACTCAACTAGTCTCTTTTATAACAATTCTCTTAAAACCAACATCATCAATAACTAACCAAGGGAATCCCATAAGAACAAATTTAATCTCTTCCAAAGACACTATTCCAAACCTACAGACCTTTGAATAGACTCTAACTCTTAACATCAACACATGGGTATCAAGGCTGAAACACAAGTTCCCTTGGTAGAGATATTTAAAAAAAAAAAAACCCACAGGACATAGACATAAGAATATCATGTTTCTCAATGCCTTAAGTTCAGTCCTACTAATGTTGCCTTCTTGCTGTGCTTATAAGGCATATATTTGTAGTATGATTTAGAACCTTCCTGGCCTGAAGGGACATGACCTATAAGTCAGCACAGGTTTGAGGTTCACCTATAAACTTCAAAGCTATAGCCTTAAGGCATGGTCAAAAACAGCTTAAAATTCCCACCATGAAGATGGTTCTATATCTGCTTCTCCATCACATAAAAAAAAGATACATTCTGGATGAATATATCCTTTCTTCATCTCCTACATTTGTAAGTTGTTAAATAAATATTGACTCTAATAATACATCTCCTTATGATAATTTTCAGGCTTATTAATTAAGTCACATTTGTCATCCAATGTCTGGTCTACCCTCCATTCCCACTACACCTCATAACAAATTCATGAACTACCTAGCAGCTTACAGAGAATCTTGCTACTACTGGTTGTTTCCATAAAACATTGTTGGACATAGTATCAACTGACTCAATATCTGTGAAGGAATATCCCCTAAATAGTGGTGGTTTATAAGGAGGATTTTTTTTTTTTTTAAAAAAATCAGACTTTGATGTCATCCTTTTTAAAAGAGCCTTGACTTTCCAGGAAAATAAATAGCAATGGATTGGCTTGTTTTCACATCCTCATTTCCCCAAACAATTTTGCTTCATTGACTGTATTCTGTCACATGGAAAGTGATTTGGGGATTCAAAATGGATTCATTCTGCTCAAACAGATGTCAAAGAAGAGGTACATTAGTTTAACAACTATTTAGAGGCCATTAGAGGAATGAGTTTTGCCATGTAAAATTCTATTGTGTGTATGTAAACGATTCTCCCCACACACACAGTTATATTTCAATAAATTCAGTAAAATCTATTGAGCAACAGTTTTGGGTACCAGTGCAGAGAACAGATAGAAACACTCTGCTAGTGCATTGTAGAAACTGTGATACATTGGAAATACTATACAAGAAAAAACATGTAAGCTTTGAATTTCTATATACATAATGTTGAGTTTGAAAATGGGTAGGTGCTCATTTTCATTGTCTTTTTTGAGGTATGCCTGGAGAATCATGCTCAAGATCTAAAGCAGGCACAGATAGACACAGTACCATAAATATCCTTTCAAATTATTATTGGTTTCAGGTTATGTGATATACATTGTAATACATTACCACATGAAGTGATAAAGTATAGATGTGAATGTTAATAACTACCTATTCCATCATATTATCTGTGATTGCACCCGTATGTGCAACTTTGATGCTACAGTTCATCTAAGTAAGTGAATCTTTGGCAATTAGATAGTGCTAGAAAGTATTTAGTGACCTGAAGTATGATGCCATTAACACCAGGCAGAAAGAGAAAAAAAAATCAATACAAATTTTGCTCACAATTAGCAAATAATTCAATGATTTCTTGTAGGCTCTTTACAGGGATGAGGTGTGAAGTCTTTATATTCAGAGCAAGATACTTTAGATTTATTTCTACAGAAAAGCTTATCTCACAAACCTGATGAATGAAGGCATAAGTCTAAATGAGTCAATGCCTCAGTGTAATTGAAGTTACAAACCCAATTACTGCATGGTATCCTTTGTAATTATTTCAACTGTGCCGTACATCAGACATAATTTCAAATGGCATTCATATTTTGCTTATTTAAAATAAAAGCTCTTCTTGATATTAAAAATTAGCAAAACTATTGGTAATTGTTAAGAAACACTATTCATTTCAGGATAATATAGACAATTAAAAAAAGTACATATTTTTATTTTTTTAAATGACAGGAATTTCTGAATTTTATGAAGTATTTAATCTTAAAAATAAAGTTTTTGTGATTTCAATAGTTAATTTAGCTCAAATATCAAAAACGTCAATTTTTAAAAATAGATGTAGTTACTGTTGTGTTTCAAAATACATATATATGATACGCTAATAATAAAGTTGTGTTAAGTTGCTGTAAAGCACAGATTGTCATCACACTACTCCAATATTCTACTTATTATCATATTTTCTTATTTGGAAATTTGCAAATTAAAAATATCATTTGATATCACATGGTTATTGATGGATGTATATTTAAAGATTTAGGGACAAAGGAGTATAATCATTGAGGTGGGGTATCTTTTGCAAGAATATGTTTTAGCATATATCCTCTTGAATTATAGATAGATGAAAATTACTATATATTACATTTTAACACATTGTAATCAATCGATGCCCTTAATGTTTATTCAAAAGTTTCCTTTCAGTTAGTAAAAAGGTAATTAATCATACTGTATTTTTATACTCTTAGCAGAGTGGTGAATGTTGTGGCAGGTGAGGTACCTATAGGGATGCTAGGATGTTGGTCATCTCCCAATAACAGTGAGCTATTTAAACTTTCCAAGGGCTGCATGAGAGATAGAAGCAGACTATGTCAACAATCTTTAGGACATTTTGACTGAGGAATGTATCCTACCAGTTACTTCCTAAATTTTACTTAGAAACACACATAAATTAGTTTCTATTCCTTCCATCTCATTGCAGGTCACATCTGAACATTTTAGAATCCTCAAAAACCACCCAAAGACATGCTAACTTGAATGATTCATAAAAACTAGTGTTTTTTTACAGTAGCAATGTTGATACCGGCTGGCACTTAGTTTTTTCCTTAAAATGTAACAAGTCTCAGAAAATGAAACCTGGAGAGAAAAAAGGGAAATGAAGAAAACTATTATAGACTATGTCTCCCACAATGGCACAGTGAGTCTTTTCTGGTATTCAAATGCTATAGATATGATTATACAAAGGGTTTTTTCATATGTATATATTTTTACTATAGTTTGTAAATTTTTATCCCATGGGATTGAGAAGCTGACAACCTGATGAATTACTATTTTGTTACTATGCCAGGAAATATTTCTCTTGTCTTGCAACCTCTCATCAGCTCAGCATGATACATCTGAGTTTTATATCTAAAGTATAAGAAAATCTGCAAATGATGTAAAACACAGATTGGAGAACCTAAGAAGTAACTGGATTTTAAATGCTACACCTTCAGCTCCCCTGTACAAGGCAAGACTGCAGGTAAATAGTAGTCTGAGAAGTAAACCCAAACAGGGTTCAGACACTACACTCCAAGTTACAAAACCAAAACCAAACAACAACAACAAAACATGATTCAAAATTGAAAGTTTGTAAAAAGCTAAGTAAATTATGAACTAACTATTCTGACCGGAATTGGCTCAATCCAATGGAAGCAAAAGCCATGAAATCACAATAGTTGATCATGTCTTATGGTTACTATTAAACATGGTTTTTAATTTGAGAGAGCATATTAGTATTTAAGTCAAAAGTATTAAAACAACCTAAAGACAAACATACCCTTTTCCCCACAAATGATTATATAGGTTAACCTCTAAGTTCAAAATCAAGCTCACAAGGCAGGTGTAGAGAAATGTGGACCTGGGGACATTTGAGCTCTGCTAAGTATTTGATACAGAGAAAGGAAAAAGAATTAAGCCTCCACCATAAAAGACAGTCACATGTAAAATAGGAAAATGAGTGAGATCATACTAGGTACTTTTGTAAATTTACTAAAAAGTCATTCTTAAACAGAGGAGTGGTATGGTAATTTCTGCAGGGCCTCTCCCAAGGCCCTGAGGTAATATTTTCCACATTAAATATTTAAGTGGTGATCTTTTTACACATTTGGTTATAGATTCCTTGATGACAGCCTATCAGAGAAGCTTGAAGGTTGGGCCTTTTCATAGTCTTCCTTAATCTTGGCTACTGTGTTTCTCTCAAGACCTATGTCTGCCCTGTTTGATTCTTCACAGCTTTGAGCTGCACATGCGCACTGAAATGTAGAGAAAGCTCAGTTGGGGGAATCAATAGAACGTTCCTTTGGTATTGAGACTGGATCTTGCTTCATTTACTTTCTTTTTCGTTTCTTTTCTCTCTTTTTTTTTTTAGTAGATCTATAGTGCTAAACTGATGCATTACAAATTGGGGAGTACAATTAGTATCTGTCTTTTGGTTGGTTAGCATGGGAATAGAGCATGATAGATAGAACTTGTGTGGGAAACTCATTTGAAATTGTTTTAGAAATTGCTCCCAAAATATGGATGTCTTAAAATATAAATTTCTCTAGACCAACAGCTTCTTTTTACATTTCTAAGTACTTGGTATAAAAAAGCATTTTAATTGTATTAGTTTCTTAATATGAAATTATATAAAACGTGCCACTATATCAGGTAGAGTTTTTAATCTATAATGTCTAATATAAGAAGAAAATAAGCTTAATATATGTAGATATATTAATTTAAAACTAATTTTGTTGAACACATAGACTTACTTGGTTATTTATGTGAAAATGTCCCTAACTTTAAAGAATGTTGAATGAAGATTTTATACATACTCAGGTGCTTGGGTTAGGTCTCTCACCTAATTCTGCATTTTAATTGTTACATCTCAGGGTGACAAAAGTCCAGTCAAAATATTGATTATTTGAGTAATTACAGACCAATATTAAACAATAGCCCTTATCCTTCTAGAGATCCCATCCTAGTAATGCTAAAATATTTTTCACATACTCATTTTCTTGGCTTCAATCATGACAGGTGAAGTGTGAGCTTCTCATCTAGTCAAGCCATCCCTGAGATGTTCAACATGAAGGGTATGATTTAAATTCTGCAGATAAGGGAGTTGTCCAAGATAAAGAAACCAAAGACTGCTTAGTGGGAGAAACATGTTCAAATACAGGGAGATTCAGAAGGAAATAGAGGCAGGACAAAAGCTATACTGTAGTCATCACAACACTGCAGATTACAAAGGAGGTCAGAGACAACAGCTTCAAAGAGGACAGTATAATGGAGGATGGGAATGGTCCTTGAAGGACTATGTAACAAGGTATTTGATATTCCAAAGAAGAGATATTGTGACTTTGATTGGAATGGTGCCAGCATAAGCAGAAAACAGAAAATGGATCTGCAGTGGTATTTAGAAGAGGAAACACTGGACTCAGCGATTGCTCATGAAAGATAAGGAAAAAAAGAAGGAATGAGATTGTCACCAGAGTCATTGAACTGAGAATTTCATGAAAGCCAGATATATTTGCAAAGATAGGCTCTGATGGAGCAGTGGGATAAAGACACCCTCATGAGCAGAGTAGAAATGTTGTCAAGTAGTCAGAGTGATATACAGATCTGAAACTCTGAAATTGGGTTCTAGAGAAAATTATACATTTGAAACCATGTGGTAGCTGTGATTTTCAAGGGAGATAAAATAGAAAAGTGATTAAGAGACAGCAATGCCAGGTCTAGAGGAACTCAATTATTTGAAGATTAGGTGAAGAGGGTTACATCTGAATGGATAAAGAAATTGTTACCAGAGAAAAAGGAAAATCTTGAGTGCATGACATAGGGGATGTTGACTATCATGCTTATTCCACAATAAACACCATATAAGTAACATTAAGCAATGATAATACTAGAGCACAATACAGATAAATTTTTAGTATATAATGCTTGGCACAAATACACACACTCACAAAACATGTGTGTTTTATCAAATTTCAAATATCCACAAGGTTAAGAAACACAACTTTCCACTTGTTTATATTTTTTTCTCTCTTTTCTTCTTGTTCCCTTGGCTCCTGCCTGCAATGAAAGCCTTTAACTTAAAAAAAATACATATTTTATTTTAGAGGTTTAATGTAATTACATCAGTTTAACTTCTCTCTAAATCATTTAGCTTTCAACTCATATCCATAACTTGAGCTGAGGTCAGGGTGCAGAGAGGGCAGTGGTGTGATCAGTGGGGCAAACAAGGACAAAAAGTAGAAGAGCCACAGCTCTGTGAGTGATTCCTTCCACACAGGCCTCAAAGAAAAGCAATGTCTCCAAATGAAGCCAAAGGTCCTCCTGTCTTTACTGGATTTGCAAAAATAAAGCAATCATCCAGCTTCCCATATATTTCTAGCCTATCCTGCAGGGTACAAAGTTTCTGCAGCCATCACTTTCTGAAAGTGCAGGTTAAGATGAGAAGTAGCCCATGATAAACTATTTTTAAGGACAAGATGCATCTTCAAATGTTTGCCCTGGCAAAACTCCTCATGAGTTTCCCTGTGTGTCATTCATTTTTAGGACCCTTAAAAACTACTGAACAATAAGTAACTTCTTTTTTTTTCTATAAAAGTTTAATTTTATAGAGCAGAAAGTCTGTGTGGTAAAACACTTTGGTCTTGTTGTTTGTTTATTTTGCACTTCCATGGTGATTTAAAGTCAGCCATGATGAGCATACAGATGCACAAGCAAATTTGTATGTCAAGAGGAATTTTTCTTACAAAATCAAGAGTGGGTCATGTTTGCTAAACTCTAAACTGAAATCTCATTAGGCCCTTCATAGACTTCTGGCTGCTGAGATAAATCAGTTTTCGGACTGATGAGACTATAACTAGGAACCACAATTAATATGGCTTCCTTCAAAAACTGATTCTATGTTTCAAACAATTGTCCACAAATGAATTTTGGGATCATAGTCAATTCACAAATGATATTCTACATTACTTGAGGAAAATTTGTTTTATGAATACAAGAGTATTTAAAAGCCTGCATATAAACTCTTATTTCCTATAAGGCAACTACATTGTTGCTTATACAGAAGACATTTCATTTCTAATCATCTCCTTGGTTTTATTTTTACTGGGTTTATGAGAAAAGCATGAATATAAATAAATCCACCAAACTGTATTTTAAACTTACATGTATGTCAGAGACACATGGTCCATGAATTGTATGGTATACCAGAGACTGTCTTACTTAATTTTACTAAATACTTATTGCAAAATAAATATCCAATACTAGTATCTTAATCTTTTCCTTAATTTCAGGAAATCATGTTCCTATGTACATGAATTTAGAAATTATCCTGTCCCCATATACATGAGTGCTGGACTTTTCACTCTGGGGACAGGGAAATACCAAATGTCATGAAACATAATTGTGTTGTTGAATCTTTCTCCTAGACATCCTCATGACTGAGAGTCTGCCTTGGGGTTTCAAAAGATCCAAAAATAGCCTCCCCAAATTTATTGCTGGCCAACACTTTCTCTGGGCCTGGCAAAGTCTGAAGTCAACAAGACTGCTCCTTTTCATCACTGACTAGTCTTCTCTTTTATGGCACCAACCACAGACTGCTGACTCTAACTCAACCCATATTTATTGAACAGTATAAGCCCAACATGAAACTAGGTTCTGGGAATGCTGCATGGAAATATAGCAGATCCTGCTTGGGATGGCTCAGAATCCAAGGTGAGAAGCATTTCAGGAAGAGTGTACAGTGGGGTCATCACTAAAAGCTGAAGAGAGATGCTTCATTTAGCAGAAATCAATAATTATTTACTTCCATTTTTCAACTGGGGGTCACTTCAACAATTAATTAGAAAATTATCTTGTGAACCATACAGAATGTTTAGCTTTGCTTCAGGAGTATTTTTCCTTCCATAAATATCACACTTATATCCCTTCTCTGTTTTATATATTTATAAAGGTTTTATCCAAACATAAATTTTGAAACATTCTTTAACTTGCAGTCTCAGTCAAATCCCAGAAGTTATTTTGCAGATTACACTACATGCAGCATTACTGTGAATTGGCATTGGAAGTGCTCATCTTCAGCTTTTTCACACACTCTAACTCACAAAAGCCATATCCTGAATCTGGAAAAGCTAACAGTATAAACAATGTACTTAAATGGGGTTGAGAAAGATTATAATATGAGAGATCAGGATTTAATTAAATGAAAGTTTACTAATCAAGAAAAAAGTGAGCAAGTTTGGGGGCAACTCTCTTTATAAAATCATGGTTGAACACAAGCACGTATGACAACATTCTGTATTATCAACTAGCTCTACAAAATGCAGAACATATGTATATGTATATATATATATATATATGTGTGTGTGTGTGTGTGTGTGTGTATTTTAATCTGAGTTAGTACATCAAAGTACCCAATGCAGTGTAACTTAGAGATTGTTTTCTACAATCCCAGAAACTTAGTAAGTCTCAGGCAAGAGACTAGCCTGTCCACAAAGGCCTATCATCTCACACAGTCCTTCTAGCCTTGTGCTATGATGCGTGTTTCAGAGTACTAGTCAATGCTCTGTTTACACTGCACCAATTCTGTTGGTGAGGACTTTTCTAATCACCTTCTGAAAAAAGTCTGTCCTATATCCTAATATGATATCATCTTGAGGGTTAGGATTTCAGTGTATCTAATTTTGGGATACAACATTTGTATCTGGACAATTTATTTCATGATAACATGTATAAATAGAGTTTCTAGTTATAGTTAAAAAATTTAGTAACTCAATATATGGGCACAAAGTTTTATTTAAAAGGATTTTCTTCACATGACATAAACTCTGCTATGTATCTATCTGCAATACCCTTCACTGGGCCTTATTTTGTAGGCTTCTCAATTGGCTTTTTTTTTTTTAATTTATTTACTTTATATATACTTTTAGGTACAAGTGTTCTATCTGCAGATATGCCTACATGTCAGAAGAGGGCATCAGACCTTATAATAGATGTTTGTGAGCCACCATGTGGTGGCTGGGAATTGAACTCAGGACCTCAGGAAGAGCAGCCAGTACTCTTAACCACTGAGCCATCTCTCCAACCCCGCAGTAGGCTTCTCTAACTTATGCATTGTTTTCAGAAACTCCATTTCCTTCCAGGTACCATGTACAGATGTTTTCTAAGCTTTGTGCCTTATTCACTGGATCCCCTTAGTCTGTTGTTCTTTCTTCCTTTGTTCCTATCTCTTTCTGCTCAATCTGCCCCACAGATTGCTTCTGAGTAGAATCTACTGATGGGTTAATTGCATAATGGGAGAATTTTCCTTTGCATTTTTTAAAAAAAGAAATAGCATTCTACTTCATTATAATCTTAGGTTTTCAGAAAAGCTGGATAACACTTGAGGCTTAAAATGTGTGTAAGAGAGTGGATAAATAAATCTGGTGCACCTAAAGAATGGTAATAAAATGAAGTTTCTAACTTCTTTCCTGAATAAATGAAAGAAAATATAAAATATAAAGAGATTAGGCTGTGGCCTTCTTTTTCTCATATTCAAGGACAAACTTTGGACATGAATAGCTGTTTGGCTTCATGCTATTTTATAATTCTAAAACAGATGTTTCTAATATTTACACATTATGCAAAGAAAATATTTTGTAGATAAAACTTTAGCTGGTAAAATATTATCATATTAATTATTCATTTAGTTACAACCTAAAATAAATCAAATGTTATAGTGTATCTCTGGCTTCCTCTTCAGCAGCTAGCTTTGACACAATGTATAGTTCTCACACTGTTCCTGTGAAATGGTCACTTTAAACCTTAAGGCCATGCACATATGCATTTTGCAATATAATTCTATCGCAATAGATCACTATGACCACAGACAACATAATTTCTTCTTGTAACAACTTTGCCTAACTGAAGCAGCATCATAAACATAAATGAAGAGGTATGAACACTGACTGGGCACTGTTCTGAGCCCATTCAAAAGAATACCACAGCCAGCCTAGTAGCTGAGCTTTGACAAAAGGCCTCAAATATAAAGTGTCCCCATTGTTACACGCCACAAATTGTCAGTGTTTATATTACTGCCAATGTTTTACTACTGCTGGTAAAAGTAAATCACATGCTTTCCCTGGTTGTAAAGAAAAAAGAGACTGAGCTTCAAATTAATAGACATAGAAGTACTTGTACCTAGGTTGAAAATTTGGGGTGTGTGTGTGTGTGTGTGTGTGTGTGTGTGTGTGTGTGTGTATGCACGCGTGCGTCCTGTGGAGGCCAGAGATTAACATCTAGATCATCCTTTATTGCTCTCCATGTAATGTTTAAGACAAATTCTCTCACTGGACTTGGAGATCACAGACTAGCTCTAGACACCTTCTTGTCCCTACCTCCCCAGTGCTGGAACAATTAAGTCCAGCTTTTAACGTAGGTGCCAGATTTGAACTCATATAGTCATGTTTGCATAGCAAAGAGGTTACAGACTGAGTAATCCCTCCAGCCTTAGTATTTCTAGAATGGCACTGAAGCCACCTGCTTCAGAGTTCTGCTGCAATGACTTTTGCTAAAAGGTGCTATTTGTCTTGTTGTGCTCTCTTGGTAAGTCGCAATATTTTTTTTTCTTCCAATGAAAGAAGATATCCCAGTAAGAATTTGATAAGAAGATAAATGCTATTTTTTAAAGAAAAAACAGTTTAGCTCAACTCTACAAAAAGAAGTGACTTATGACTGCCTGTAAGCTTAAAAATAGAATACAAAATTAATCTTTTTATATGAAGGATCAATGTGAGCTGAATAGTCAAAATGACTTCTCCTATTAACCACATCTCTAATGATTGATTGCATCTCTTATTGATAGTTAAATTGTTCTAGCGAGGCAATTAGCAATCTTTGCAAACACAATGAAGCTGACTGAATGATTCAGGTGAGGTGAGTCAGCAGCATAGCAGGTGCAGAAACTGCGAGCCTTGCACATGAGTAAATTAGGTTTTATGAATTAATGGCTTATTCTTTTTCATCTCAATTTCTTTGTGCCTAGGAGAGCCAGCAGGCTATTTATTCCATGTGATAGCCAGAATTTCCACTCTCTATTGGGAATCCACTTTCTCCCTTACCATTCACCCCACCGTACAGATGTTTACAATGTAGTCTTTCACTGAATAGCACCTCAAATCCATCCTATGTGCCTTCTGAGCTACTTAAATGCACACAAATATTTAAGCTCACAAAGCTCATATCAACACCTTCATTTATAATATAGATATAAGGTACACAGTTTAGGAATATTTTAAGATTTGGGTTGAATGATACATTAAGTGCCCTTTGCACTGTCAGGAACAGCATAAGTAAAACACATACAACTCACTCTGGCTATTGATAATGGTCTGTGTTTTCAAAGAGAAAACACATGTAAGTCTGACAATATTTACATCAGATGAGAGTATCAATAGCTACTCTGAAATCCAGAGGTTTTAATATTACATTCATCTGTCTCTCAATGTCTCTATATATCCATAAGTCAATCTCCTACTCCATATGCTTCCAATAACCTCACTAGGAAACCTTGCATGTTCCTGTGGCATTTCTGGAGGGTTTTAAATCAGTAGAAAGTTTGAAAAATTTCCATTCACACAAACCAAGGGAAATGGGGCTCTCCCAAGATAAAATACATTTATATCTATTTAGATTTTCAAAACATATCCTAATTCTACAGTATAATACATTTTCAAGTAGCAATTTTTTTCTTTAGTGATTAAGAAAACTATAATGTTATTACTTCGGTTATTGATGCTTTTTCCTTTGTTTAAATTCCTGTCTTTACCTAAACAAGAAATCTGATTTCTGGGCTTTCTGAGCGGTAAGAACACTCTAAATGCCATAAAATAAGAAGTCTTGAACTAAGCAAAGAAAGCTAAGGTGATCCCATTTCTAGAAAAGTCTCCCCAACCCCATCTATCCATTGACATCTATAAATTCTCTCAGAGAATGTTCTTTCCATCAAATCTCAGAACTGGTCTTAAAATCTTTAAGACTATATCTCCAAAGCGCTTCTACATTTTCTTTAATTTATTTTCACCTTGTTATGATTTGAGCTCTAAATGTTCTACAAAAGTGATGTGTTGAAGGTCCAGTAGCTAGCCTGGGTGCTTGTGGGAGATGCTGGAACCTTTAACAGGTAGATAGAATGAAGTTGGTTCCTACAAAGAGTGTGTCTGAAGGGGTAACTGGAACTTCTGATCCTTTGCATGCCTCTTTTTCACTGCCCACCACTTCTCTCTCCATCACTATGAGATTTTGAGATTTGGTCTACCAGCCACTTCCAATGGGATACTCTTACTTTAACAGTCTTAAAATAATGAAGTCACAGAATAATGAACTGGGACCCTCCAGGCTATCAATTAGTGTTAAGCCTTTCTATTTAGTTGTTTACTCATGGCTTTATACAACAATGGAAACCTGACTAAATCCACTCTCACCACCTATGGAGTCTACCATTGTTTTTGCTCTATGTAAATGAGTAACTACTAAACTCTCTTCCCAGTTCAGCCTCTCCTAAACAGGGTGATGAGAGGCTATTTGAAGAGTGTGCCTTGACAAACCACTTTGAACACTCTTCTGTTCTATATTTCCAATTACAATAGTATGTAATAGTACCTGAATCCTCTGCTCATGTACATCCGACTGGATTGCCTCATTGTTTCTAGTCAGTTTGCTGCTCCACTTCCTCACCTTCTATAATTGCTCATAATTTTTCCACTTGTCTCAACCACAGCTTCCTCTAGGCTACAAAGTCTGGTTAGTGACCACTACATACTCAATTCTACCTCTCTATCTGACTCGTCACACTTTCTTCCTGTCTTTATGTGGTTGACTTCATTTTTTTTCTTCAAGTCTCAGTTTACATGGAATCTCCACCCCCTCCTACAGGGGGGATTTCTGGCCACATTTCACAAAGTGAAATATCTAGAAATCTATGGTTTTGCCAATCATCTATTTATTCTCCTCAATATACCTTCAGAAATTTGTAATGCGTGCATTTGTTCTTTAATCAATCACTCCCTTATTCAGAGCTCATAAGAACAGAGATCACACTTATCTTTATTGAGCTTTGTACATGCTACAAATGGTAGATTTAAAAAGCCAAAAAATGAGGAGATGGAAAAAAAGGTAAACATTTCTATTACTAAATATGTGAACTCTGCTGTTAGCAAACTAGGATATTTTATATATAATGAAGTTTTAAAGTTTGAGTTTATAACTAATATTCAATAGTGTTATAACATATAAAATACTTTCCTATTTTTTGTTTTTTATTCATTTCTCTCTCATATATTACATTCCCATTGCAGTTTCCCCTCCCTCCCTGTTTCCACCCCCACATAATCCACGTCTCCATTTCTGTTTAGGAAAAGGCAGTTTTCCTATGAATATCAACAACATATGGCATATCAGGTTACAGAAAGACTAAGCCCCTCCCAAGTATTAAGACTGAACAAGATAATCCAGTATGAAGAGTAGGGCCTCAAAAGCCAGTAAAAGAGTCAGAGACAGCCCCTGTTCCCACTCTTAGGAGTCTCACAAGAGGACCAAACTTCACAACTGTCACATATGTGCAGAGGTCCTAGGTCAGTCCCATGCAGGTTCCCTGGTTGTCGGTTCAGTCTCTGTGAGCCCCTAAAAGTGCAGGTTAGTTGATTCTGTGAGTTTTCTTGTGGTGTTCTTAACTTCACTGGATTCTACAATCTTTTCTTGCCATCTTTAGCAAGATTCCTCAAACTCCACTTAATGTTTGGCTGTGTGTCTCTGCATCTGTTTACACCAGTGACTGAATGGAGCCTCACCGATTCAATGGGTCTAGGCACCAATCTGTGAATATAAAAGAATATTGTCAGGTGTCATTGCACTGCTTTTTTTTCCTGCCAGTTGTGTTTGTTTCTATCCTTAGTCTATGAGCAATCCAATCTCTGATTCCTGACCATCCAGGCAGTGTCAGGAGTAGGTTATGCCTAGATCAAACACTCTAGAATTCCACATGCAATATATCTTCAAAATCATAAAGCTCAAGTATATATCACATGTCTCTATGGCTAAAGCCATGTACCTGGAAAGACATCATAATAACTGTTGATGTTTTAACATTCTCTTTGCTCACTCCTCTTTGAATATTTTAGGCTTTTCTCTCAGTTTTGTTTTTTTTTTTTTTTGCTTGTTATCTCACTCATGCCTTATTTTTTTTTGTGCCTACCTAAATTCTGTCTCTCTTTCAAGATCCAGTATAAATCCAATTCTCTGATCTCTGCATAGCATTCTCTGATCTCTGCTGCTTCAAGTTACCCCACAGTTGTGCTATTTCTTTGATGGAATACCTGTGCCAAATGTTACCCCTATAACTTTTGATGCTTTTAAATATTTTTATACTGTTTCCCAGTAGGTCAACATTTACAAAGTCATAGTAACCCAAGTTTTTGTTTACTCATGTATCAAATGAAGAAACAGAAGTGGGAAAATTCAAGATCTCTGCTATTGGAAAATAATTTAGTGAATTGTTAACATATTCATTACTTCAGCACTTATTTAGCTCTTGTCATATCCCAATCACATTAATAAACTCAGTAGATACATAGTATGCCATTGACCATCACGAATAAGCTGTGCCATGGTTCTGGAGGAGATATTTTTTCTAAAGCACTAGAAGGATTTATAAGGTCACACAGTGAAGATGGCCACATACTGAAAGTGCTAATTTAAAAAAAAACATATAATGTCACAGTTTGTGAGGCTTTCTTTAATATCAAGAAAAACCCTGAATATATATAGAGCTCCAACTGAGGCTGGGCAGGGGAAAGTATTCTTTTCAGACTAAGCTGGATAAGACATTTGAGTCAACAGACAAATAAACACTAAAGACTAATTTGAACAAGTACAAGATGCTATGTAAAATTATGATAAATTTGCATATAACTCAAAATTCATGAAAGTTGACAGTTTTGTGAATTTTTAAAATCATATTACATAAAAAATTGTTTGCAATCTCTTCCTTGATTTAGTTTTGTTGTTTGAGAAAAGGTCTCACTACTTACCCCAGCTGGCCTAGAATGCAGGCCTATAGCCCAGGGTAACCTCAAACTTACTGTTATCTTCTGCCTCAGATATCCAAGTGCTCGGAACTTTAGGCATTTACCACCACACCAAGCATCAAAAATTTACTTATATAAATATTGTTTTCTACTTTATGCTTTTCCTGGGAATCTTAAATTACTTTAAAAGCTCAATGCAGAAAGGTATATTATTGATATGAGCATGACATTAAATGAAACTCTAAAAAATAAAGGCTAGATATTAAGAACTAATAATATGTAATATTTCAGAGTTATACACCATGAAAAGTTATTTAGTTCTTTAAAATGCTTCTGAATATCATCTTAGGGACCAAATAGTAATATTTAAGGTACACTTTTATTAATATGTGTGAGTGTATTCATGTGTATGTGAGAAGAAGTGTATGGTAGTTCTCACAGAGTCCAGAATAGGATATAGGATCTTCTGGAGCTGGTATTTTAAGAGGCTGTGAACTATTGGACATGGATGCTGGGATGGTAATCCAAGTCTCTGAAATAACAGCAAGTTCTCTTAAACTGTCAAGCCATGTCTTCATCCCCTTAAATAGCATTTTTTAAAAGAAAATGTTTCCTTCATATCTTGGCTATAAAGTGTCAGGTTTTCATTTACATAACCATTATATACTTTAGTGTGTTGTGTCTAATAAGTAGTGATAATTCAAGCAGCAGTTATTTATATCTGCATAGTAGTATATTGCCTCTAATGTAAAAAAAAAAATCTTCCATTTAAGAGCATTTAACGGCTAGACTCTACAACCTTGACTGCCATAAAGAATATGCTAACACTGTATATAGGCCAATTGGGAATTGGTAAATAATGAGAAACAGTAATTTACATAAAAGACCAAATGATTGCCTCTTGGTACTATGGCATATCTCAGAGTTCCAGCAAAGTGCTTTATTCAAAGGTACTTGACTATTCATAAAATGAGGGTGCATTATTTTCCAAGCATCCAATGCTTTTATAAAAAGTCATATAATTATATAAACACTGCCTGACATATCCATAAAAACTAGGTGCCAACCATTGCATCCATATGGGCAATGATGCTGCTGAGGGCAGTAAAGATGGATCATTTTAGCTATGAAAGGTCATTAAATGTAAGGAATTATATTAATTTTGATTTTTAAGAAAAAATATTTAGACAATAACTTTAAAACTCATGCTTGGGATGCAGTTCTCTTTAAATAATTCTTTAGTTCACTATCAGTAAATGGATTCTATTTTATGAAATTGCAACAATGAAAAACTAATAACCCCAAAGACATACTTACAACTCAAGAGACCATGGGAAAGATATGCTTTTCAAAATGTGTATTAGATGGTTACTGTTTGCCACAATTTCTGCCAGGAGCAATGCAGAGTGCAAAAATAACCAAACTGTATTATGATGAAGGGCAGAAAGTTATATGGTAGCTGTAAGACTTCTTAGCAATCATGTCTATACTGAAGGAGATTCTTTGGACAGCAAAAATACTTCATAAATACATATATAATGTAGAGATATAAAATATGGGAAAGTTAGGAAAATCATATATGAAAAATGTCAGTACACCAGTTATCCTTTTTTTTCCCCTTTTACACTGACTTGATTTTCTCCTTCAGGTACCAGTACCATGAAATCTGGGGTTGCTTATGCAGTCAGACTGACACTGTAATTAGGTGAATGGCTTCATGACTAATGTGCCAATGTTGGCATTTTCTATGGTGCTGCCTCAGCATTCAAACTTACCAGAAGAGAATAAAGCAGATAGGCCATTAGTGTAAGAATGCACATCAGCACATGAATTGAATTTTTCATATTATTTCTAATTCATTTGAATAAATTTTGATGAACTTCAAATTAAAGGAGTCAAGTTAATTACACTACATTGTGAAAGATAACATTTTTGAATGGCAGGCTTTATTCTTTAAGCAAAACTACTTAAGAACTGTATCCTTACTTCTGCACTAAAAAAAAAAAAAATCAATCTATGGATTGAAAATAAGAGAATCAGTGAATTACTAAGTCCTATTCAAGCATTCTTGTCTATGTAATTTGTCTCTGCTCCCTTTTAATTTACTTCAGTTAAATTCTTTCTATGGGACTTTAACAGTATTCGGTTCATTGAGAGTGGTCCCTGTCTCAAGGATTTGTTCATTAAGGCCTCTTGGGGGTAAAATGCTACATGTAGTCGGATTGATCCAGCATCAGTAAGAAAGTAAAACTTCTCTCAGTGCTTTTCAGGGAGAGTTTTAGTGGAATAATTAGTTATTGAAATCAAATTTAAATACATAGCAAAATATTTTTAAAACTAGAATTTCTAGATTACATTAAAAAACAGACTGAAACATTTTCAGATACTTTCATCCATAAATAATTATATTTCACAAATGGAAGAATTACTGAAGGTTCAGATTATGTCTGAAAAGCGGGCCATGGCCAAAGCTATCCCTGTTTCTCAATGTGATTTTACACTGTTCTCTTTTTCTTATATTTTACTCAGTCCTGACTTCAAAAAAATGTAAAGAGTTGTAGGAAGAATGAGCTGGGGTAAGGGATGAGCTGGAAACTGCTGTAGAATTGGATATATAATTAGCAGGGTTGCTAGAACATATAATCACACGTTACAGCAAATTGTCAATGTAGAGAAAAATGTGCCTGAGTGAGCTCATCTTAGAAAGTTCAACCACATGGCATAGAAAACAAAAATATTTCAAAATGTTTAGGTTTTTTTTTTTTTTTTCATTTATGTCCATGTCCAGGTCCATAGACCCAGTCACCTGAGAGGAACTTCAGACACCACAGGAGGTAACCACCAACATATATATTCTCTATGAATGTGTGACAAGTTTGATCCCCTTTAAGAATCTGAATCAGAGTGACAGACTCCACATTTGGTAAGGCTTTAGCCTTGTCTGCTTGGCTGGAATCATTAGTGGAGCAGGTGGCTTTCATTCTGTTGAACGCTTCCCAGTTGTACAGCTGCTAAGTGGGAAGTAAAGAGAGCAGCCACTCCCAGAAGGATGCATGCCCAGGAAATTTGGCCCAGTTGGTAAAGCTAGACCCACTGAATATGAAAACAAGCTTTCTTTTGAATGGGAGGAGACAGCACAAAATCTACTCTAATATTTTATTATTTTATGGGACCCAAGAATACATAGCATATGGATACATATATTCAGATTTATTACCAACAATTTACCAATAGAAAATGGCTTCCCCAAGCACACATATTTGATTAAGAACAAAGTGGCTTATAAATATATATACATATATATATATCAAGTAACTGTTTATAAATATGAAACCTCTTTCGAGTGGAAATTTATGGGACTACTTTAGAGTAAAGTCACAAATTCATGTTCAGATCTTCTCTTTTAATAGCTATACTATTCAAAGTTAAACTTAAGGAAAACTTTGAGAGAGAAGAATGTTGTTTAAACCTAGATTAAAGATTCTAGGGTGTTTACTGTTATCAAACTATCCAACATAACTGTTTGAAAGTCAAAATAAATCACTTATTTCCCAAGTCCTACTTTCACAAAGTATGGGTTTGGTAGGCCTGGTAAGATGATTTATTGGGTTGAATGCATTTGCAGCTAAGACTAAGGACCCAAGTTCAATGCCCAGGACCTACATGGTGAAAATAAATTAACTCCTGCTAATTGTCTGATCTCCATATGCATATAATGGCATGTAGACATATATCCACACACTCACATCACCCACTCCCCCATACAGAGACAGGGTGGGGGGCAGAGAGAGAGAGAGAGAGAGAGAGAGAGAGAGAGAGAGAATATAAATAAAACCAAAAAGAGAAGTATGGATTAGATACAATAATCCTAACTTTTAAAAATTATTCCCACATCCATTCTTAGGAATTCCACATGGTGACAGTACTTGAGAATCACTTCCCTGAAAAGTTGTGTCTAAGACCTTATACTCTTCCAGTATAGGAATAAAGTCACTTTTTAGAAGTTATTGGAGTTTGTTTGCTTTTAATTAAATATTTATATGTATAATAACACTTTGTAGTAAAATTTACTTTATAGGCAAAAGTTTAAATCTCCAACATTCAAAACTATGTAAGTATATCTTTTATTTTTAATGTCACACTCAGTAAGCACATAACATTTTTATTGTGCATAAAGAATTTTGCTGCAGGAAGCAGGGGTAATATTTAAATTAAAGTGCTTGAAAATTTGAGGTGAATTTTCCATGTATCATGCCATACCAGAACTTTTCTATTTATGACTATGTACTTTTTTCAATATTTATATTTATAGAAAGTATGAACTCATGTTCAATTTTTTTCCTACAATTACTCTGCTTATCACATGGAAATAGGCAGGGATATTAGAGTATGCTGACATCTTTAAGCCTTGTTTTTCTTATCTTTATCAAGAACATGAATGTATTTCTATTGCATATTAAATGGCATATGCGGGTGAAATGCTTTTTCTCTCTTTTATACATAAAAGCCATTATAAACAACATTTTTAATTTTCTATCAGATAGGCCCAAGCATTTCTCTAAACTGACAACATATAATTCAAGATTTTTATAGTAGAATTTTAATGAAAGCATGAATATAAATTCATAATTTGGGACACCTTTAATTCTCTTTCAATACAAACAAAACACCAGTGAGATGTTTTTGTGAGTGGACATGGAATATATCTCCCAATCCTTCTATAAGAAGTTACAGATCTAGAAAAGGGGTAAATTTCTATTGACAGCTATGCTGTAGTGAGACTCTGTTCTGTTACATTGTAAATAATTGTCCCACCTACTGGTTTAATAAAAATGCTGATTGGCCAAAGGCAGATAGAAGATGTCAGTGGGGCTACCAGACTAAAAAAACTCTGGGAACAGAAAGAGCAGAGCAGAGATACCTGAGAGACTCCAAAAGAGACACCAGGAGAGACATCAGCAGACCCAGGGCAAATGAGACCAAGATGCTGCTCTGAGGGAATGTACCAAGCTGCTTGGCTAAACAAGATACTAACCATTGGGTTAGGTTAAGAGTAAAGAGTTAGCAAGGTATATGCCTGGGTCATAGGCTGATCAGCATAAAATAAACATGCTTTGGTGTGTTACTTTGGGGACTGCTAGATCTTTGGGCTAGTCTGGGCCATAAACTTCATATTACATTATGCAGCTTCACATCCCATCAAACTAAACATCCATTATTCCTTTCTTCCCCTGCATCCTGCCTTTATAAACAGCTCTCTTCTTTGTCCCTAGGCCTGGAAAGTACCATCCTCAGACAGGCTTCCTGGATTTCCCCTGAATTTCCTTTTAGTTCATAGAAGTGCTAATTTACTAAATTTTAAAATTCTATAATATCTTGATACACCAGAGGGGAACAAATAAATAAATCCCTTGTGAATTAGTCAAATTAGCATGATGACATTGGTGTTTAATTAATAACTTAGTGCAGTAGGAGTTTAGTGTGTTTACTGTGAATGGGATATTAAAGTTCTTCAATATCATAAAATTATATCCCAAAGTATCTTCAAGCAGACATTTATATATGAAATATGTATGAAATCAGTGTCTTTAATACTGTTTATCTGTCTTTCTTTACTTTGTCAAAGTAATATGACAAAGCACATTACTTTGACAGTTCCTTCAAATAAATTTTCTGAGTTTTTGGATAGGTTTTTTCCTTTGTCAAGAAATTAATTTTACTATGTATACAAGAAAGAAAACAAGCAGACAATTTCTTATAACTTGCACCCCCTACAATTACTTTGAATCAAAAATAGTGTTACTTAGCACATCAGGGGACTGAGAACTCATGATTTCACTAAATGTTTTACTATGTATTAATGTTGTCTTTTAATATTCAATATCATTTGTACTATTTTAATTGCACTCAATACTCCCAACTTTCTTCTGTTTCTTCTACATTTAGGTGATGGATTTCTGCCTCTTAAAAGAATGAGAATATGTCAAAGAAACAAGTCTCAGATTTCCCAGCTGCCTCAACTGAACTTACTCTGAACATGCTTATAGCAAGCATTATATTTACTCCCCTCCCAGCCAATAGCATTCACCTTGGGCATTAGCATCTTCACAGATGATACTAAAGTATACCTTTCACCACAAACAGAACATGGGGATGCTCATTGTTATGGCTACATTTTCTTCTGCTATCTAGTGACTATCAAAATCCTATTTCCCTTCCCCAAAACATATTAGGATCAATGTCTACTATTGAGAGCTACTGCTCCTGCCACATCCTGATTATACTCATTGGTTCACCAGCATAGGAAAGCTAATAGTTCTTATCCTTAAAATAGCTACTATCTTACACACACCAGCTAGGTTTATCTTTCTAAAATCCACACATAACTATGCTACCCGTAACACTGATAGGACACTGTTGTTTGATAATTTTTACAAAACAAAGGCCCTCCTCTCCCAGCCTAGACTTTGTTCTTTCTTCTTCTTTGCCTTTAGCCGTTGTAAGACTAAGCTTTGTCTCCCAAACCTCTAAGGCAAAGCTGAACATTCATTCTTCACTCCCCTACAACACTGTTTGTTTCTCCAAATCAGCACATTCAAACATCTGACACTAATTTCAGTAATGCAGACCACAAGCCTTAAGCATTCCTAGATGACCTCGGTGCTAAATATTCTCTCCTGCTGGATGACTGCAGATGAGATGACTAGCCTTGATTTTACCTAGAAAATATAATGGACTCCTGAGCTTGCTCCACCAGATAGGCAGCTTCTTGAAGACATGGGTGGGGTCTTGATGTCCACGAGCAAACACATCTTCATTGTTCCATTAAATCAAACTGGAGAAGGGGTTCTTTATTTGTGCAAACTGGTTATAAAAGGAGCCACATGTAAAAGATTAGCTGAGACCTCCACACTGTCTGGAAATCTGTTCCCTTTCAGCACATTTCACTGTTCTACTAAACAATGAAAGCTAGTGTTCCTATTTAAAAGGAAAAAATGTGAATGTGAATAAAACAAACACATTGTAAGTTGCATATGATGAAGGCCAAAGATATGTGAGCGTCTACCTCTTCCTCAAGACTGTCCTTCTCATGCAAAATCTCCCTTTGTCTGTATCACTTTCTTCCTATGTCTAGCTGTAATCCCCACTTATCAACTCAAGCATTTTGCTGCAGCAATTTCCCCTTCTCTGCTGTGCCTTGGATGAGTGTTATAAGAATATTGGAAGGACGTTATGTACCTCATTTAAGGAAAAACAAGAACCTACTTTACTGTCCTCATAGTCTCTTTCAGATAATCTCTATTTTTCTTTTTTGGTCTACAGGAAACTAAAAATGTTATTATTACTTGCTATCTCTAATTTTTCCTATTTTTTTTCTTGAACTATGTGTAATAAAGACTTTCCCCTTTCTACTCCAACAAAATTGCCTTCATAATAGAGTCGAGAGGTCTCCAAATTACTGTTTCCAATGGTCAGTTCATTCTGGTAGCATCTAATGAAATGAAACTCTAAATATAAACTGCACTTGGCTGAAAAAGGAATACCTTCCTTCTATTTTTAAATTATTTATTTATTTTGCTTCAACCAAAGTTTTTCTGCAGTCTTTGCTGGGGTTTCATCATTTTAATGAAGTAATTTTAAACTATCTTCTTCCTCCATATATCTACCCGTGTTCCCATCAAATCTTACAAGTTTACTACATGTATCCTAAGATTTCAAGTCAACCCATTTGAGGCTCTTCCTGGAACTTTTATACTCTACCACAATTAATATTGTGAAATATTAATTACACAGATCCCATTTGACTTAGCCAAAATATCTGGTACCTTTCAGTCTGTTAATGTCAATGACAATGAACTTTTTTTTTTCTGGTTACACCAAAGCTATTGACTTTTCCATGATTCCACTTCTTCAATCCTAACCTCCCATAAAATGATCCAATGCAGATGACACCAATTTTAAAATACAAATGGTGCTAAAAAGCTCGTACCACCTCCACTGCTACATGGATCAAATGAACTCATCACCTTTTGCTTTGTCTTGTCAGCATTTTGGAAGCAATCACCAAATAGCAAGAACACTTTAATATCTGATCATCTCCTTTACAACCTGCCAATAGATTCATATTTCACTTTGCATTAGAGATAGTGCTACATGGACACATGGCCTGGCTTCCACTTACTCTTCTTACCTTGTCTCATGCTATGCCTGAGCCTTGTGCATGAGCATACACACACACACACACACACACACACACACACACACACACACACACTATTCTATCCACATTAGATTCCTGGATATTCCTAACTTGGCCTCATTTATACTCATTCTCCCATTGTCCCAGAAGTCTCTCCCTTTTCATGCTCACATTTATTTCCAAATAACTAGTTTATTAATTGATTTACATTTTTTCTATGTACACACAGTGTTTTCTGCCTTTATGACCCTGAGAGTTTCTCAGTAGGGAGAGTCACTACAATGCTTCAGAGATGTTTTTTTTATGTGAGAGAAACAACTTCATAGGGTAATTTAGTCGTTACTGATGACTAAACCAATACATCTATTTGGATATCTCTTCCATATGCCATTTCCTCTGTGCTGCTCCCTAAGTCCTTCCAACATTACTCCCCTCCCAAACACTGCTAAGCCTCTGCTGGCTGCCGAGCTGTGTCTCAGGTAGCTCTACTGGGAAAAGGCAATAAGAAAAAGCAGGCTCTAAAGGACTCTGGCATCTTCACTGTCTCCTGCTGTCTACCCTTGTCAGTGGCTCCTTTCTCCTCCCATAGTGAATTGCTTCCTCATGCTACCATGTCTGGCACTACTGACTCCTTCACCCTTCAGTCTAGAAGATATTTCCTGTTCATAGATTCCATCTTCCTGTTAATGTTGTGGCTAACTCTTCATCTTCATTCAGATTTACATTTTTTCTACCTCAATTTTTATTTTTTTAAGACAGATTTCCTTAAGAAAAATTTTAATCTCTTTTCCTCCTTCTCTCTCTCTCTTTCTAACACACACAGACAGACACACACAGGCATATACACGCTTGTGTTCTCTATAATCTCTAACTGCCCACATATATACTTTGATTCCCTCTCATTCCATATGTTTTCTCTTGTTATGATGCTTTTTGTTACTTGATTAATCAGAGTTGTCTCATTTGCTTTCTGAATCCAATTTCAGGAAGGAAGCTTAATGTCTTTTGTTCTCTTCTGAATCTCCAGGGTCCAAAAATTGTCAGGCTCAAAGTCTGTGTTCAATAGCTACTTTCAAAAGAATAAATGGATAGAGTTGAACAAATCCACAGCATTGACTCATCCCAAATGCTAAAAGCCATTAGTTAGGGTGGGACAGGGACACAGTAGCACAGTGCCCTAGGGCAGACCCACACTGTCACTGTAAAACAGGATGTGTGGGCTGACTTCACAGTAAGCAGAGAGCCCCGGGAAACATATTAGGAAAACATTTTTAGGGATTCGTCCTGGCAGGATGAAGTTCTACAGCACTTAGTAAAGTCTGTCAGATCTTTAATTCAGAGAAGCCCATGCTTGGCTGCTTAGAGATTGCCTAAGGCTTGGGTGTTCCCTGAACAAATTCTGCCTAACTGACTTTTCACTCTTACCATGTGCTGAGATCAAGGAAGCAGCCTATTAGGTGTGTTAATCTTGGAGTGGTCCTGCTCAAAGTGGGGTTTCTTCTTTTGTGTCTGAAAGGAGGGAGGACCTTTGCATCTTAATCATTTTAGTGGATGTTCCAGAATAAAGTCATACAGTGTATGACTTTTTGGCATACACATCATAACCACACCTTGTGATATGCTAGCTTGGACCTCGCCTTGCAGTTTCCAACAGGCTACTTTCCCTGAAGCACCTAGGACATCAATTCTAGCTAGAATTTGCTATAAATGGCAGTGACGTCTTGCTTCTTTTATCAGGATATGTATAAACTTTAGCTTGCTGGCCTCACTTTTGCCAAATGACTATGAGAGCAGTGCTTGAAAAGTCCATTAAGAACTGCCTAATATTAACCTAGCAGGTTCTATGTGAGTTCATAACTCTCCTGTTCTAAATGGGAAGTCTGTCCAGGAGGTATAAAAATCTCTATCATATGAATATTTCAAATAGGCAGCCTTAAAACATGTAAGTGTAAGTCTTATAGTAAGGACAATACTTTAAATATTATCACGTATATGAAAATCTTGAATCCAGGGAAACATTCCACAGACAAATGTACTAACACACCTGTCATTTCTCAAAAATTTTGAAGAATTCTTCATATAGCTATTGACTCAAAAGTCAATTTAATACTAGTTGATACTTATGTTTAAAGTGATCCGTTAACTTTTCAAAAGGGTATGCAAATCAGTTGTTGCATTCAATGAATTGTTGAGTTAGCATATAACCCAACTAGAAAAGTGAACTTTAGCAGATACTAATCTAAATGGCAGCACTGTTTCTATTTTACTAAGTAAAGTGGTTTACTAGAGGGGAAAACACCGATGGACTTGAACTTAATCTCAATTTAAAAGAAAAGTTCTGTGTTGAAAATCAGTGCTTGAGAATTCGTGTTTGTTTCTTGTTATTTATTCAGATCATTCATTTGGCCTGAGAATTGGAAATGTTACCTACATATACATTGGAGTGGGCTCCAGCTTTATACAAATCAATTGAGCTGCCAGGACATTTTTAATGCTACTTGAGCCCACTAATGGCAAAGAGTCATTTGCTTACTCATGGTCCAGTCTTTCTCCTGTGAAAATTACTGGTCGTGAATCTGGTGAACATTTACAGGAATCTGCAAATGAAACAGCTAAATCCTTCATGACAGGGAGCCTCATAAAGGCGGCTCATTTATTCTCCAGGGGCACTCATCCCTGCCACTGGGATCAATAGAAAATCTCATCTGATATATTTGTAAATGCCAGGGTGCAAATGTTCTCCTTGCAATTTTGCAGGAGAAAAGCCCTATTTTCATTCTGAGAAACTGACCACAAATCTACTAAATAAACACAAACAATACTGTCTTAGGTTTCTTTTCATTTTTAAACCTACACATAAAAAAATAGATTTCTTTCTCATCAAAAAATAAAAAATTCAGATATTGAAGGTATTCAACTTCATTGTGAAATAATAATTTTGATTTAGCCATACATGCTTTCTGGTAAGTAGTAAGAATTTCAGATTCTTAGACAGGATAAATGATGAGCAACAATGAGTTGACTTTTAATTTTTCTGAAGACTTTATTGGTTTACTGAGTACAAGTAATTTTATTCCCAATAAAATATATTATAAATATATGTCTGTATATCTAGAAGCTGCAAGCATTAACACATTTTTTTCTAAGAGCATATTTAATGAGATAGGAAAAAAGTCTGTAGGCTAAATAGAATAGAGATGAAACTTGCCATCAGTAAAAAACAAGAAAAAGACTCAAACTTATATTATAACTTATTATCTGAGTTTTAGCCTTGGGCTTTTAGAGGACGTTGCATAATACAGTGGAGGAGGTTTAATTCCCTAAATTTCCTCTTTTAAAAATGACATGACTACACATCTGCAATTGGCTGGTTAATTAATACGGACTGTCCTCAATTTCATAATAACATCCTAATAAAATGGTTCTTAGAAAGGGGATCAATTCTTTGTCTATTGCTAAATTAAAAGCAACAGTTTCTATAACAGTCTCATTGCTTCTATTCAAGTTAAAGTAGCCTTGCCACGGATAACAACTAGAATTAGTCTTTTCTATCATCTTGAAAGGTAAAGCCAAAATAAAATAAAAAAAAAGAAAAAATAAGGTCTCACACACACATACAACACACACACACACACACACACACACAACTTAGCTGTAACCACACAGAACTTTCCTAAATGCATGTACTCTATATCTAATAAGTCATCTACTACCTAACAGAAACATCCATTGATTGCAGTGCAGATTCAAAAATATAACGAAAGTACATGACAAAGATTTCAGTGAAGATTTGTTTTTTTCATTTATCCCTCCTTTTAATCACTCTTATACAATTACAGATACATAATTCATTGACAAATTTTTATAATGAATGCAGAGTTCTTGTGAGGGACATTGTTTTCTAGCATAATGAATGTTGGAGATTTATATTAGTGCAAATTACATGTATTGATATGAAATGAGCAACTGTAAACCCTACTAACCTGTCCATGGTCAACTGTATATTAAAATAAAGTATTGCATCTATTTTTAGCTGAATCTCAAGGAGAAGTTGATAAAAACATGTTTGTTTCCATACAAATATCCTCTTTAAAAACAAAACAGTAAGAGCCATGAAAGATTAGGTATTGGATGAAATACTCATGAGTGTCACTTCTTGAAAAGCTGATTTTTTTTTTCTGAACCTATGAAAATAGTTTAGGCAATGGCCTAGGAGGCCACAGGCCAGCAGGAGGCCAAGAGGATTAGTCCTAATTATCTCATGTTTCATCTGAATTAACTCCAGATACAAAAAGTAAGCGCTGCAGGAATGATGGAGAGACCCATAGGCTGGACTGAGCTATCTAAGATCTTAGTTCTCACATGATAATCGTTCTTTTGAATTTCCCCTAATTCTAGAACAAGATTAACTGATGGGCACTGTCTGAACCATGATTATCTGTATTACAGGAATAATAAAGCTACTTTCCAGATTTGTGTTGCAATACAAACCACATTCTCAACAAGAAGAATCTGTCTAATACTGAACAACCTTGAGTATATTTGATTACAAAAGTATATGAATAAGTTAAGAAGCTATTGTGAATAAAAAAGGAAAACTATGATTTACTTCAGAAATTATTTGGCCAGTCTACTAATAAATTCTTTAATCTATCAAAAGAACCATTTCATGTAACTTTGCATCAACTTTAGGCATTGCTTAAAATTATGAACAGGATCTGGAGGTGATTCGGATTTTGAGAGTGCTTGTCACATAATCATTGAGGAATGGAGTTCAGATTGCCTGTACTGCAAATGGACTTACTTTTTTGTGAGTTGTTGGAGTAGATTCATATAGAATCCCAAACATAGACTTAGAGTACTTTTGTATAAGTATGTATATATCTTTGGATCCTCCACAAAAGTAGGTCTCCTTCTGGATTTTACAAAAGGTCCTTAGTGTTAGCCCTCTTTCCCCATAAACCTTCTATCTTTCCTCTCATCCATCTCCTACCCCATTCAATATATCTTGATTTATTATTCTTCTTTTCTTATTTATAATGCTATTTTCTTTCCATTGCTCAGTAGTTTTTAGAGAAGAGGGATAAGAAGTATTTTAAGAACCAGAGATAGCTGATGACTTCAAGAAAACAGTGTTTTCTGGGAGCAAGAAAACTGTGCGTAGAAACTCAGCAATTGTGATAATATACACATGACTTGGCCTAACTTAAGCCAAAGAAAAATCCCATCATGGAAGCAAGGAGATAGGCATGATATCCCACCATAGTTAAAGAGCTAATGGAGTCTAATATTTTCTTGAAAAAAAGACAGCTTTTGTTTGGTTGGTTTTCTTAATGATGAGACTGCTGGTATATAAACTCCACTCCACAGTTAAAAGTAGTTAGACAAGACAAACTGTAGTTAACTGATTTCTAACGAACAAAAGAAATAAAATAGGGCATGATGCTAGGTGGACAGGGAGGGAAGGGAAATACACGGGGAGTTGAGTTTGATCTAGTGAGTATGATCATTATAGTTTATTAAACTTTCAAAGAGTTAATGAAAAGTAACTTTTAATGTGGAGAGCAATCAAGGCAAACCACATGACCCTTGGTTTCCACAGCCATGCATATGTGCATATGACTCATAGAGGTGAGCACACACAGAGACAAGTACACACACCATTATCTCACCAACATCATCATCACTACCACATCACATCCCACAATAGCATCTCAAGGTTCTGAAGAATCCCCCACTACTTGAAGCATCAACTTTTTGTCAGTCTTGGCACATGAAAGCTAACAAGCTCTATGTAAACAAGACAGTAAAAACGTTTTGCTGAATTTCACCTTTGAAATATGCCATCTGACTTATGAACCATTAAATTGTATTTCTACATTTCAGTGTTGCTATTTTCTTCCACTCCAATAAAATAAAACTAGCTGAGAATCTTTATAGGCAGACCTGATAAGACTAAATAATTTCAGAACTATTCATAATGATGTTTGTATCTACTCAGACATGCTAAACTGGATAATTATAATCCTGCCTGTTATCTTCAAAGTTAATTTTTACTTAGAATTTAACATTGTTGCAAGTTTCCTTGAAAGACTTATCTGCTACTTAAGGCTTAATCAAAAGTAAGATATGAAGAAATAAATGTTAGTGTGGTAATTCAAACATTTTGTAAATCAAAAATATCAGCATTTATTGACTCAACTTAAATACTTCCCACAAAGGAAGAAGTAAAATTCTATGTTATTTGCATGAAAAGATTAAGCTTGACATTCTCTTGTAATTAAAAAGAAAAATCTCAAAATTAGTGAACATCTGTCCAACATATATGCACTAACGTATTCATCATTCAACTATTTTTCTTAGTCTGAGATTCTAAGTAAGAAACTGGCACTCTGTGACATATAAAACACCACATGTGAAGCAAAGCCATGTTAGCAAAAATTTCTTATCGGTGGGAGGGGGGTAAGCAAGCATTTCTGGGGTTTTTTTTTAGGAGAAGTCTGTGTCTCCCCAAGAATTACAAAGTGCAGCAGGGAAAAGAGAAGCTTCCCCCAGGGAAATTACAAATCAATTTCAGAAAAAGTACTAACTGTTCCTCTACACACACTGAAGTATGTAGTCAAGTCAGTCCCCAAATATGAGAGCATGTAGTTTATCATGTTATCACTTGAATGCAACTAATTCCTATTGATGGAAATTATTGACATCATAATCATGGATTTTGTGGGGTTCTTTTGTGTTTGTTTGTTTGCTTTGCTTTTTGCCTGAAACAAATACAACAACTAAAAAGAAAAAAGACAGAGTAAATGAATGTTTTACTTCCATTTTGCCAAATTTTCTATAATTGAATCCAGGTAAGTCTCCCTTCCCCCATTAAAACTTAAGAGTATCCATATGTCAACTGCAAAATGTAACACTAATCATTTGGAGAGAATTTTCTTTCTTTCATATTTCATTTGAACATATGCAAAGAATGACATGCTTTGAAATATAAAAGGCACTTTTTTGTTTTATTAAAAACAAGCAGGATTGCATGTTGATGCCATGCCATTTTTCTGACCTTTATGTTTTCGTTTTATTTATATGTTGATTTCTACACTGATTACTAAGTTTAATTATGGCATTTGCAGTTCTTAAAATTTGCAGGCTTGTTGTCCAACAACCATAAAAAAAATTCTGTAAATGACACAGAATAAGAAATGTAATCACAAAACTATCTGTTTCACATAAACAACAAAACGTAGGGTTTGTCTACTTACATATTATACATACACACTTCATGTTTACATAGTGGAACTATACACATAAACTTACTTATGAGATATACTTCATAAGGCTTTTCTCTGTTTTAATGATTTCCCTATGTGTATTGCTTATTTTAAAATCAAGCTCCCACTAGGAATGACATTCTATATAAAGACTATATTTGTTTCAGTCTCAGTATACTAAAGTATTTATTTTATTTTATTAGGTTTTTTGTTTATAGTTGTAAAGGGTTTCTGTTAACTTTGCCTTTTAATGGGATACATCCACTTGAAAAAGGTTGCTTTTTATCATTCTATCAAATATCAATTTTAAAAGCCAACCATTTGTAACTACAGTGCCAATATGGAATGCTTAACTTCTATAAGTGATCTTAGAAGGAAGTAAAAACCCTTATTCACTCAGTCTGATTTAAAGTCAAGTCTTTCTCAGATTTGTTATAGAACAGAAATCTTTGATACTATGTTGATCTGGATCACATCCTAACAAAGGGAGTCAGTAACTGAAAAGATATATCATCTCATATTCAGTTGAATTCTATTCATAATAGGAAAGAAGTGGATATGTAGACATGTAATAATTGTTGGATGAAAAGATGAAGGCAATGTGGTGGCCATGCTATTTTGTTTGTGTGTATGAGTATGTGTGTGCAACTCAGTTTTGAAAAAAGAAAGAAATCCTATCTTTTGTGGTAATATTCATAAATAGATGAACCAGGTGTGGGCATGGTAGGTGAAATAAAGAAACTGGGCACACAAACATACATACTGTGAGATCTTGCTTATATGAAGAATCTAAAGTATCACATTCATTGAAAGAGAGTAGACTAGGCTATGTTGAGGAGAGTATTAAGAAACTGTTGGCCAGATGCTACCAAGTTTCTGTGGGATAGTTGAAATATGTTTCAGAGATTTTTTTTTACAACATAGTGACTATAGTTAATGTATTACACAATTCAAAATGTTTACAGTACACATGTGTGCTTATTACAAAAAGTAAAAATCTGCGATTCATTTAATTATTCTACAATGCATATATTTCAAAACTTCATGTTACATACTAGAGTATGTTTCATTTTTACTTGTCACTTTTAATTTAGTATTTTAAGAACATTCATTTTACTATTGCCTACTAATTGCATAGGCTGTTCTTATGCATGTTTGCTCTGTAACTAAAAATTTTATAAAGGCTCCAAAGCTCATGTTCACAACACTCTACATGGCCAGTATATTCATGTCTTCCTACTTGCAAAGATACAGTTGTTTTCAAAATGGCTTACATGTTAAATCTAATTTACTAAACTTTGCTAAAGTTCTGAGTTGTATGCAGCATATACATAAAGCAATATAAGTATATATTGCCTCAGTTTTGAATATGTTTAAGGTCACATCTTGGGCTTATGAAAAAGATACATTGCATAAAGGCAATAAAAAGAAGCTATCTTTTTTTGTGAATTGTTAGACTCTCCTCCTTGAATTAAACATTATGAAAATCCCTGAAATAGAATATGAACAAAAGAAATTAAGTGAAATATAAAACTCACAGTCCATTCAAACTTGGATTATTTTCATCAAACAGAATTTGATGAAACAATCTAAACAAAGATGTAAAGTGTCTAGAACAATTTACTCCCTTTAAAATACCTGTATTTCTGTCATGTGCTTGGCTTATATGGAGAAAAAAGTGACTACGAATCAATATTGTTGCACAGACTCTTCCATGAGAGAACAGCTTCTAAATTACCCAAGCATGTTAACACTCTGGACAGAATAAAACATATACATTAAGAGCAGAGACTTTGCAATTAGGAAAACAGTCTAACTTAATTATTATATCAGGAGACATAGGATATGAGTACTCACTAAATGCCTCCTTTATTTTTTTTTCATGTATAAAAAGAAAATCTCAATCTTCAATATATTCTTCCTAGAGTTGGGAGAAGGATTAGAAGCATGCATCCACCTGACTTCTCCATGTACTCTTAGTTTCCTAACTACCAGAAAAATGTTCTTGAACGGCAACAAGGCAATGACTTAAGCAAGTACTATATCAAACAAATGTTCTTCCCAATAAAAATTAAATATAATTTTCCTTATAAGTAGACATGCAATTTGAACATTTTTCATAAAATAAGAGTAGGTCCTCTTTCCTTGGAAGATGTATTCTAAGGTCCCAAGGGTCTCAAACTTTATAGAGTTACAGGCTCTCAGTACTGTGATACTCTATCAGCTAACATGACTGCTAATGGGCTAGTCTTGAATGTTACAGTATACCTGAATATATGGATGATTCATGAGCAAAGAATAAGATGTGACATCATTGAGCTACTCAAAATAGTCTGAAACCCCAAACATATAAAATGTTCATTTCTGAATTTTTACCTTATATTATTTTGAGTCACATTTGACCGTGTGCAACAGAAAATAAAACTACAGTTAAGAGGCAGATACAGTGCATTTACTGTAATACATAACCAGGGCACAAGCTCCAAAGGGTGATTTTTAACCTTCAAAGTGAATATATTGACTTATTTTTATGCATTTTGTGCCCCAATATTTGATTTACTTAATGAGACCCCCTCTAGGATTCAAGAAGAATGCCTATTAGAGTTATTATTAATCATTTATAAGAATTATGGAAAAGATACAAGCAGCTTATGAATTCCATCCATAATTATTCAAGATGTATTTAAAGCAATGGAGGAATTTTAATAATTTTGACTGACTAGTTAGAATTTACCTTATTAGGAATTTTGAAAATGCATTGAAATACATTTAAGAGTATCATTTTTGAAAAAAAGGAATATTTTTAAAAGTCAAGCTATATTGTTACAGTGATCACAAATGAAAATACTAGACATTAAAAATAAATTCCAAGGGGCTGGAGAGATGGTTTTCTGATTAAGAGTACTTGGTGCCTTCTAAAGGACACAAGGTAGCTTCTCAGATGCACATCTCCATTGAATCCAACACCCTCTGTTAGTCTCTAACAACACAAACACATTTAAATAAAAATTAAAAAAAAACCTTTCTAATAATGTATTTCAGTATTTCCAAGCCTTGGTACATCATTTTGGTACCTTCCTCTCCACTTTCCCTCTGACATGAACATACATTCTCACTTCTCTGTCATGCAACCCAATCCACACATACGAGTAACTACCAGAACCAACAATTAACTACCAGTTTGACCCCACTCTCATTGAAATCCCTAGATATGTGAGTGAGTCAGGCTACTTTGGGCTTCTGAGCCTTGGATTTGGGAGAATAACATAGATATACAGATACGTCAATTACTATTAATGATGACAGTGTTCATGACTAAAGATGCATGTATCTATATGCATGTATACTCATGTATATTGATATACATAATATAAATATTATATATAAACATAAATATATAATGATAAATACTTATATATGTATGTAGAAAAAGCAAGGGAGACTGAGATACACATGCTTCCAGCATGTGTACTTTTATTCTTAAAGGAATGCATGGCCTCTATTTAAAATCATTACATGCTATATAAATGTCAGTCAGTGCCATGACCATTTAAATCAATCCACATGTGGATAAGCAGTCTGAATCTCATAAATAACTTACACTTGAAGATCTTGAGAAACTACATTTGCTTGAACTGAAGTGTTAATAGGAACAACTTGAAATTAGTGACAGAAAAGCAGACTTCAGTTTTTGATGTTGAAATGGAAAGGAATTGTGAATTGAAAGAACCAAAAGAAACTCTTTGTTCATATGTTATATATAGAAATTTCTAGAAAACCTCCTCCATAAAGTGTTTCCTGACTACAAGGGCAAGATAAAAATTATCAATCATAGAATAATATGTTCTTTGAGCAATGTATGAGTTGAGATTTTCCAGAGAACTTTAAGTACTAAGGGAATCAATATACTCAAAAAAATGTATATCAGCATTATTCACTTAAAAGAAGTACTTACGTCATTCTAAAGATAAGCATTTTAAATTATTTCTAAAAACCTTGAGTACTGTTAAGTCACATACCCTTTTCATTTCCCCTCTCTTCCTATCCTTTTCTCCTCTTTCCACCCTTCTTTTCACATTTCTGTCTGTATCTTTGGTCTCATCCAGTATCTCGGCTAGGCCATGAACTCGTTATCCAGTCTATAGCTAATGAAAGCTAAAGAACAGAAATACAAAAAGAATCAAACTGGTAATCTATGTTCTCAAAGAAGCCCTTGAGCAATGTTTAAACACTCAACTCCAAAGAGGCAGTAAGTAGGGTTTGTTGATTTTCTGAAACAAGAGCTTAAATAACATTAATTTTTACAAGGAAAAAAAAAAACCCTTCTATTAATTCTAGCCACTTTTGCAAGAGTCATTTTTAATACAAATCATTAAAAATATGCCTAATAAAAACAAATACCTAAGAATTTGGTATGAGGAATCAAGCAAAGTTTTGTGTAATTTTTTTCAGGAAATAACTTTAAACTAGAAAAATACACATTACAGAATGAGTGTGCATATTCTGCCATTCTCTCTCCTTCCCCTTTCCCCATCTCTTTCTCTTCACACTGAAATTCTAGAAAAAAAAACCACATTCATACAATAATGAATGTGTCCTTGGGTCCTCAGCCTGGCATCACTCTCAGAAGATACTGGTTATACCAACCCTAAGTTCTTTTCATTCAACATGCCGAACTTACTAACTCATCTGTCCTCCTAGGAAATCCTCTGTTTTAGTTTACCCTACTTTAGTGCAAAAATGATGTAGTCTATTTAAAATATATTCTAGTTATCACATTTTAAAAATTAATAATAATTTGTACCTAAAATATATTAAATGTGTGATAATGGTGTACACTCATACATTTCAGTTCTCATATGTAGGACGCATGTAAACCACTAAAGTCTTTCCCTAAGTGTTAATGACATTCTATTCATTGTTAGGATTCAAATTATTTAGAATATTCTCTTTGTTCACATTCTGTGCCTCATTCAATCTCTTGGTTCCGTCTAGTTCTTCTTTAGCATTAATTTTAATGAAAGCATTATGTACTATAAAATGAAACAGAATCTTTATGAAGGATTACCAACCCAAAGTGAGTAACAGCTATTTTTTTTTAATTCTAAGATAGTATGGAATTTCAGAACACTAGAACTAGGGTTATGAAAATGAAAAGAAGAATAAAGAGGAGGAAAATAAGGAAGAGAAGAGAGAAAGATGAGAAATAGTAAGAATTAGTATTTTTACAAACTACAGTTTATTACAGCAGATGACTTATTACAGGCCCTAAATATTCATAGAAATTTGTTTTAAGCAATAGTCATACACTTACAAATGGAAGGCATCTGCACTGTCTAAGTGACAAAGCTAAAATGAAATACTTACATGGGCACAAACAACAACAAAAACTTTCATTAAGAATTTCTTGAAGCCAAATTAACGGACTGTATTCCCACACAGCAAATCTCACCTCAAACTGATCTGATCAACAAGCAATAGACCTCTCCCTTCCCCTTCCCCCTCTACCCTCCCCCCCAAAGTAAGTGATGACATGATGATGGAAAGAGAAGAATGATTCAGAAAAATTTTCCTCTACAGAAATGATCACGTCTGGTTATTGTGACCATATAGATAGATTAAATGAATATTTTGAAGATTGTTAAATGGCTTCATTGTCAAAATCTCTTTATTAATTAGAGTACTACAGATGTATATATAAATATACACTATATATATCCATTTAAGATAGAGGCTTATTATGTAGCATTTGTTGGTCAAGAATTCTCTATGCACTGCAGCCACAGAGATCTATCTGCCTCTTCTCCGAGTACTTTCATGTCCTGCCTGAAACCAGTGCATCATTACAAATAATTATATTCATTCTAAGCCTGTCATAGTTTTCTTTACATGCATTCATTTCTCCTGTAGAATTCAAAAGATAAATTCACCAACTGTTACTCAGAGAAAACTAATAATCTTTTCCCTCAAAGATGCACAGTATCATGCAACATGTTAACCAAATAAGTATAGTTCTTTGCTTGCCTAAAAAATACAATAAAATTGACAAAATAAAGAAAACAGTAACATATTTTGTTGACTAATTATGAGACATTAACCCACCATCCTTATTGGAACTTGACAGACTTAGATAACTGATGCTTTCATTGTCAATTATCTAATAAAAGCAAATATATTAAGATGGTGGTCCCTAAAATCTATTTAGTACTGTAGGAAAAGTATTGTCCAACACTAATCTAGACAGAGATGCAAGAGATAAGCACTAGAAACTAAGCATCAATGGTTCTGCATAATCGTCCCTCAATTAGTCTCTAATGTAACTGAAACAGTACAAGCAAAGTCCCCAATAATTTTAAAAAAGTATTTTGTGTACTCAGTCTTTTGCCACAAACTTGTGGTTGAAAGTTAATTAGGAGACTTTGAGTAATCTGGCTAATTAAAAGATGAAACAAGTTAAACCTAGTAAGAAATAAGTATAGTAAAATAAACAGCAGTTTGTATATTCTTGAAATTTAAATTTATATTTTAAATTTTTCTATATTCAAGTTTGTAATAAGGGGATGCATGGATAGATTAAAATAAAAAATGGCTGACAAGTTTCTCTTTAACTTCAGGTTTAATTTTAATACTTATTGCTGAATTTGAATACATTTTTGATCACTTCTATCACAAATGCATTGATTTATTACTCATTTAAAATTTCAGTATTTTTTAAATTAATTTAAAAAATTCAAAGTATTGTCAAAAAGACCAATAATTTCAAAGGTATCAATCACATATATTTTGAAAACTATGAAACATATTTGGTGTCTTTAAGGAAACATAAAACAATCTATACAACATGTAATTCACAAACCTTAAAATGACAAATAAATAATAGATAACTTTTCATATATCATAGACTAAATTTCTTTAAAATGCCAGTGATGATTGAGTATTCTAGTCATTGTTACATCTATAAACTCACAAGAAAGCATTGTATCTTATTATAGTATATTACATCTCAACACTACAAAAATTTAAATGGGTGACTTTGTACACAAGGACTAGAAAAAAACTTGTTGAATACATCATCAAATGTAGCATTTTTCATATATAAATGGTCTTTAAGCATTTTATGAGTCCAGACACATCTAAAATTTGATTTAAGTAAATACTAGTTATAAACAGCAGTAAAACTTGATTATGAATGGTGAACCTGCCCAACTCATATTCTCACTCCTTTACATTTCTACTTACAATCTAAAGCATAAATCTTCTCCTACTCCTTTCAAAATGTTCAATTTTTAATAAAGTAACATCTGGTTTGGGAATGGGGCTATGCTACCTGCTGTTCTTTACCCCTCCGGGAAGGGAAAAAGCATGCAGTTATTCAATATCATTTTTGTTATCCTAGCAACAGCTGTGGTTTTTAAAGAAATAAAACAGGATAAATGAAAAGTGTACTTGAACAGTGTGGGTGGAATTCCATATGACATACACACAGTTATATTACAGTCATTGTATTCTAAATAGAAAACTAGGCTATGAAAGTCATATATAAAGAAAAGAGGATATAAGACAAAACAAACCCAAAAATTGGATTACAGAATTAGAAAAAAATTACTATTTCCACATGTGAGGCTACAAAAGTGACATTATTTTCACATGATTGAAAGTGTTAACAATCCAGTATTTAAGAGAGAAAGATGAGGGGACAGAAAGAGAAGAAGAGGGAGGGAGGGAGGAGAAGTAAAGAACAGTATTAATGTAAAGGGGTGGTCAGGGAAAAAGGCACAATATAAAAAGAGGTAGAATCATTTTTCTCTTGCATCTTTGGAAAGGCAATTTGTAAATGCTGCCAAAAGAAAAAAAGAACTAGAAGTAAGACTCCACTAAGAACTAACAGGCAGCAGTGAAGTTGGCGCTATTGTTTTCTTAACACTCTGCACACATATATGTTTTCATTGGTGTTTTTAACAGTGCTTCCATGCTTTGCACATCTTTTAACTGGCGTTTCTTCTTTCCTTTATTATCCTTAATATATTCCACTGAGATTTTATTTCACTTCAAGAATAGGGAAGCAACCAGTCAACAGCAGCTCTCTCCCAGAAGCCACTATGGTGAAAACCTGCACACTAATCAGAAGTGGGTCAAATGGTCTTCACATGAAAGCATCTAACAAGGTCCCCAAGGAAGCCCTTCTAAGTGGCAGCAGGGAGAAGCAAGATTGCTTTTTTTATGGAAGATGGAAGCCAGCTTCCATTGGCCCTTCTTAAAGTGCAGATGCAGGCTGCTTTGAAGTTGTTATAATCACAATTGCTTTTGAAACACTATTATTGTGTTGGAAACAAATTCCCCCAGAGTTGGGATATGAAGAAAGCCATGAGGGTTTACTATTTGGTTTAGGACTCTAGCTGTAAAGCAACACAAAACAAAACAGAAAAATGTATATTTTTTCCCTACAGTTTGTGAAATAAACACCTGTAACTTTCCATTTCTCAAGTTCTAATTGTAGATATTTACATTAACCATAAGATTTTTAAAATTACATTATTTGGCTAGAAATAAGCAAAAAATATTTATTGAAGATTTGGTAACCACAGTGCACTAAAACAGTAACTCCAAATTCAGTTGCAAGTCATGACTAAAATGTTTCTATTACATTCTACATAGTGCTAGCGTGGTAAGCTAAGGTATATGGACAGATGATACATGATGTTTGATCAGGCTACAGACGATGTAAAGAAAATAAATTTCGCCAAACATGAAATATTTTGAAATATGTGAAATCCTGGCAAATGGACAGCCATCATCACAGATGTATGACTTAGAACATGATAATGAATTCATTTATAAACCTGCTCCCATAATTTAACTACTTCATTAAATTCTAGTCACTTTGTAGTTACTGTTGCCATGAAGCAATTTTTCCCTCTATCTTTGAGAAACAATCTGTATAGACAGGAAAAAAAAGTACTTATACTTATGGATTATCACCTGGCCACTTACCTTATTTTGCTTGCCAGTGTTTGGAAATCTATTATCTTCTTTCCCAAAAATGTCATTTAAAATTAATCCTGTCATGCTGCCTAGCATGGCTTTGACTGTCAGGTGAGGGTGAGAGAGAGACTGACATGTCAATCAATTTTTATAGGTCAACCGCATGAAGATTTGTTAATTGATATTATGTCAATGAACAAAGAAAAATTAAAAGGACATGAGATTTAACTTGAAAAACTGGGGAAAAAAATCAACTCTGTTCTTGGCCTCAGTTTGAAATGGAACTATACAAAGTTCTTTTCAACACAAAAATATAAAAATGAAAAATTAATAAGAGGTACTTTAATTTACATTAAAGTTTGTATTAAAACTCCTAAACCTGTTACTTAGGCTTACTCAATACCAGAACAAAATAAGAAAGGTCAAATTTTAATTATGTCACAAAGTTGTTTTGTTCAAGATTTGCTTTGTATGTATAACATGAAACAGACCAAAGTTACTGATGCTTCAGCAAATTCAAAAGCAAGAAGACAAAGGGGTAGGCTCCTTTAGGAATAAAAAAACAGAATGATGTTTAAATCCCACAAAATTAATGTTTAGCTCAAGGATTTGCTCTTCATCTCAGAACCCTTCAAGCCTGAGGCAGGATTAGGTCAGACGCATGTTCGAACAACTGGAGGAAATCAATGGATTTCACTTTATTAATAATTAAAAAGCTAATACAGACTGGCAAGTGATTAAAAATTTGCAGAACATATATTTATTACTGCAATGCCAAATACCTCTGCAATATATAATTTTTAATTGGGTCCTCCTAGAAAGAAAGAGATTATATTAAGTCAGGACAATGAAAGAAAGGCTAGGCAAGATCTGCTGTGTGCCTTGTACAGTCAAGCAAAGTTTCTGCCCAGAGCAGGAGAGGCAGCGCTCATAACTGGTTTGGATCCATGACAGAATGCAGGCTACTGCTGCAGCTTACTCTGTCACCCATAACTAAATTAATCCCAATTAGGCTCTGTCAAGGGTGACAGCAGCAGCCTTGGCACAATGAAGGACACTAAAGCCCTTCTGACGGAGTCAAATACTTTAGCATTTGGATAACAGTCTATTAAAGATACATGTTGAGCTGCGGTGGCACCACCTCATTTCTATAATCCCCGGGAACTGCATTTCTACAGCCACAACTAGTTTAAATATGATTAATGAGGTCAGAGAACAGAGGACCGGGCTTCAAAACTCAAACACCAACTTGACTTTGACATCAAAGCTCCTTACCTCTTGCTGTTTATCTTTTGACAACTCTGATTTCAGACTCTAGGTGGTAGTTGAAACGGTGTTATGCATGGGCTGGTTACAATTAATATTATGAAAACTCTGCATTGGGGTAGAAGCAGAAAAGAAGGGGGGTCTCAGAAATACCCAATTATATCTCAGGATATCCAACAGTATCTAAGGTGCCAATGAGTCTCACTTTATGGGGGGGAGAGGAGGAGGGGAAAAAGAGGGAGAGAGGGAGGGAGGGAAAGAGAGAGGGACAGAGGGAGGGAAAGAGGGACAGAGGGAGGAAGAGAGGGAGAGAGACAGAGAGAGAGAAAGGGAGAGAGAGAGGAAAAAGAGGGGGGACTGCTTTGTTTTAGCACCTAAAGGTTGTGTTATAATGTAAATTACTGTGAATATTATGCTAGGAAAGTATTTTGTCCTATTCCGCAGGCTTCTATTTCTAGTAAGATCGCTGTCACTACAAATGAATTAATTTACAATTCTCTCTTATAATCTTACATCCTCTATGTTCAACATAAAGAAAAATTCAGGACAGAAGACCAATGCTTTCTCCTGGCATGCTGCCTCAGGATTGTGGGGTTGTGTAAGTATAGAGATGCCTGGGACAAATAGTGATGTGACATCCCTGAATACACTCGAAGAAAATATGTTCATTTTTCTACTTATAAGAGTTTCCAATGAGAGTCAGAAACAGATGTGGTGTTTTTCTCAATTTCAATTCTCCAGGATGAGACAAAAGCTTTTGCAGGACCCCATGCTTGTCACTATGGTACCCTCCCTGAAAGGGGGCTCAGTGCTCATGAACTGCAAACTATTCAGAAACAGGTTTCTCAGATATTTTTATAGTAATGAGAAAAGCCATTGTAGTCTAGTATTTTTTAAAAAACAGTAACTTTCTTTGCTCTCTCTCTGTCTCTCTCTCTCTGTCTGTCTTTCTCTGTCTCTCTCTCTCGTGTATGTGTGTGTATGTGTGGTGTGGGTACCCTGGCAGCTTATACTTGTAAGAGGTTATAAGTAATTAGATATAAGAATATAAACATGTGACATAGGTAGCTGTTAGGACAAATTATTAACACTTTTATAACAAAACTTGAACTTCATTTGAATTTCAAGTTTTTCCAATTACATTAGACAAAGTTAATTTACAAAAGATGTATCTATCTAAAAATATCTATTTCTGCATTTAGTAATATGCACACTAAATTTGAATAAACTATCATATCATTGTAAGACATCAATAAAACAGACTGATGTAAATGTTGATGCAATGGCTCTGTAGCTAGAATTTGAAATCACAAGGACAGGACACCTACCTAAAATGGCAGATTTTTCTACTTTCCACACAGTGAATTACATCCAAGAAAGAACCAAAGAGTTTGAAATTGTGAAAAAAAAAAGGAAGAAAAGAAAGCAGGATGGATGTAAGAGAAAAAAGAGAAGGAAGAAGGCTTAGACTTTTAAATTTCTGTCTATTAATGAAATCTATAGTTATTTCCTCAGGTCAATATTTCTAATCACTATTATCCAAATTATATATAGTGACTCTGCAATAAGCAAAATGTGATGTAGATGTTTTGAGTGGTGTGACTGCATATTTTTAAAATGATGGTATTTATTGTACATATCCTATGTATCCTAAAGTATTAAGTCCTAGGAGTCACAGCACGACAGGGAATCCTGTAGCCATCTATGAATGGGGGACAAAAGACAATGAGTTAATTGTTTCTGTAAGTTGAAAAGGGCTATGCATTTACTTATTTTCTTCTTTAAGTGAAAGATCATCTAAGAAACAAGCCTAAGAGACTTTTCTATGGTTGACCTTTTTTTCTTAAGGAAATATCTGAGTCAAACTAGGTGGTAGCTTAAGTGAAGCCCCATGGATTGCAACATGAGACTAGAGACTCCTCATGTGGCAAGATACTCAGATCAACAGCTTTAGTGCAAGCTGGTGCCTAGTCGGCAGGACCAGACTTCAGCTGAGTATTTTGGGGGTGCTCAATCAAACCCTCATCTTCCCTTACTAAGCAACCTACTAACTATGCCAAGGAACCATCACTTTGCTAACTAAATGTTTACAGAGCATTTATTAAAAGTGGTTCAATATTCACAGTTAACTATAGTTTTGCTATACATGATCACAATTTCCCATAGCCAAATAGTAAATAGAACATTACAGAAACGATAGTTTGTGTTAAAAGTGATGTATATTACAATAGTTTATTTGAATTATTCAATTCAAGTTTGTCATTGTGCTAGTGAATAATTTAATTAATGTCTATCATATAGAAAGAATAGATGTACATAGGTGTTTATATATACGTATATAAATATATACACATATGCATAAGGTTTGAGTCCCTCCACATAGGCAGAGCATAGCGAAATGAATATTCTGCAGGTAAAAAAAGGAATATTGTACAACTCTTATTCAATTTATTGTAAGGGAAATGTTGCACAAGAGTTCCCATGGGAACATTTCAAGTCATGTTTTATTTTTGTCAATTTGTCATCAATTTTGAGTACTTATTATGTTCTTGATAGAACTCTTAGCATGTTCTAAACATAATGCAATTTTTTCATACAAGTAAATCCCTATATTGAGTGATTTGTATAAGGTTACTGAAACTATGGTAATGGAATACCTGTTAAATAGGCTGAGGTACCACTTCAAAGAGTATATAATAAGGACTCTAAGAGCCAGTGGTCAGAGAGGACAAGAGAATAAAAGCATCTTATGATCATGATGGGGCCACTGTTCTCATGACCTCACTGAAGTCATAGCAGTTTGAACAAAGTCTGCCCAAGATCATTCCAGTCAACTTTTCTGATTGGAGGAAAAAGAGTACTTAATCCCTGACCCTCAAATTGAGGTGCTAATGACAATTGATGACTTCTGGGGACTGAGGATTCAGTTTATTTATTTATTTATTTATTTTTCTTTGTCATGGCCCAGGGACCATTTCAAAGGAAGTATCAGAACAACTGTAAGAACATGGAATTTTCTGTTAGGTTGTGTCTCCTAGTAATATCAGAAGCCACACTCATAAGGTCTCAGCATCTGACTGTCTGAATGTGAGCTGAACATGGACAACACCAAATGAATATGCCAAACTGGAATGCCAAAAGTCCATGAGGTCTCAGATCTACACAGAATTATAGGCAACTGCTAAAAGCTGTCTAGTGCCCAGTGATAAGTTCTGAAAACATTCATACAAGTACCATTATATGGACACAATAGGTTATATTTAAAAATATATATGTGTATACAAATATATGCACATATGTGTGGAATAACTATTGATGAATAAAGAACCCATGGATTTAGCAGCAGTGGTGAGGGATATATAGGAGAGTTAGGAGGGAGGAACGGAAAGAGAAAAAGTAATTCAATTACAACCTCAAAAATAAATAACCAAAAAGTTTTACTTCATGTTCGTTAGTACATGTTTACTGAGCATGCCTCTAAAACATCCAACTCCCTCCAGAGATTCTGAGTTTTCTGCAAAGCATCGAGGACAGGCTTTTAATGAGAAGTCCATGCATGTTACCGGGAAGGAGGGGACATAAACCCTCACTCTCCTTGGCTCTTCGCATTACTCTCTAGAAACATAAAATTTTATGTTCAAATTTTATTCAGTGTTCAATAACATCAAGTGTCACCTCTCTTCAGCCTTCATTACAACAGAAAATCTTTATGATGAATTTCTTCCAATTCTAAAACAAAACAAAACAAAAATGCAAAGGAACATCTAAAGCAAAAGAAAAGACATGTGAGCGAAAAGCAAGCGTTTCCACATGCAGATATGTGCAGGGTCTGTTGAGATTGTTTATGATATGTTGACAGGTATCCTTGCTCGAAGTCATTTTTCTTCTCCCGAGCCCAAGTCTTCACAAATATCTAAAGTTGTGATTATCTACGCATGGGTAGTGTGTGTACTATAATATATGCCTCAGGGGATATGCGAATGTCAGAAAGATGGAAAAGTAGCCAGAGTGTGAAATCATCAAAGGGATACTGAAATTTAAACGCTGTAAGATTGAAAAGGTCCTTCATGCAGAGTTCCTCTGTTGAAAATGGTTCAGCATTGCATCTCTGAAGATCTAAGCTAGGTTCCAGAGACCCGGAAACTGATAATGGGTTCACGGGCTAACGTGGTATTCTGAGTACTTTAGAATTTCTATAGATTGCATGGAAACAGGAAAAGTATAAACGTTGTCTTGATGATTATAAATGAGAGCATTAGGAAAAAGCATGGGGAAGCCTCAGTCTCTTCAAGGGGAAAAGGGGCAAGGGGACATTGAGGTCTTACCCTGTTATCTGGTGCTTGGGTGGGGAATTTGAAGGACATCAAAGATTAAGGTTTTAAACTGGTTATTTGACACTATACTAGTCAGTACAGAAAATGAAAGGATTCCACAGCTACAAAGATCCACTACTGAAACTGTTTCTGGGAAACTCCGTGATTAAAAAAAAAAAAGATGAGACAAAGGGATGGAAGCAAAGAAGGGAGAAGAGAAAAGGGGAGAAGAGGAAGGGGCGGCGGGGGAGGGGGAGGTGAGTGTCAAGAAAATACCAGTTCTGTTCAATTGTAAATTCTAAATTGGTCTGCCAGTACCGTTTTTATCATTTCCTTTTGGTTATTAGTTTTCCTTTTTTAGATTTATTCTTTTTTCACCTGATTTGAAACAATGCTTCACTATGATGATTCACGTTTTAATCACTCCGTGTGTCGTTCCATTCCCCATATTCCCTGCCACCACCAGCAGAAATAATGAGCCTGCAGTCTACAATGTCCGGACAAGTAGGCCAATGCTGATATTTCCAGCAGGAGACCAAAGCAGCAAGATGTTTAACAGCACATTTTGCCAGTGTGTTTGATCTCCCAAAGGGGGAAAAAATGTATCATTTATATTTCTTCCAATGTATAATGTCTTTTTTTTTGAAATGGACCTGGTTACAAAAATAAAGAAAATTCAAATTGCTCATTGATGATATTAATTTTGATAAGTCCCTTGTTTCACATATAAACTATTAGCAGGCTCACTTCTCCACTGCAGAGGTAAAAAGGGGAAAGTGTTAAAATAGAGTGTTTTTGAGAAGGGACTGTCCATTAAGTACTTCCTGAGTGTTTTAGGGAAACCCAAATACCTTTGCTCCTCCTTAGGGAATACAAAGACAGATGATCTGCCACTATTCAGTGAGCTGAGAGGTAGAGGGGAAAGGTAACAACTGAACTGGTGCAGGAATGGGATGCTCCCAGGGGATGCAGAAAGGTCAGTGGAGGCTGGAGTTGGCTGTCAGTCAAGAGATCAGTTGAGCTCACTGGGGCTAGGGAAGAGCTGCTAGATGCAACATTGAGAACCTGCTAAAACCAAGAGCAGCATCTTTCTGTGTGAAGAGACTGAAGGCTGGTAGTCATAAGCAAATGAGTGCAACAGGTTATGTCATAACACACCAAGGTGGTTTGAAGAAGCAACTAGCAACTTGTTTTTTTGTTAAGTGGAAAGCTATTGCTTAAGAATGCATCATTGAAGATACAAAATTTACACAAATTATAAATACAGATTTACAAACATCTATGGATCAGTAATTACAGTGTTCACCAGGACATGGAAACATACTAAGTTCAATAAATTTAATATCTTTTCAATGAAGGCTTGATAAATGTCACTTTTCTTAATAAAATATAACAAATTTCAAGTACTTTGTATATGCTTGTATATGGGTATGCATATGTTTCCAACTGTATTTTTATGTCTTTACCTACTATAGTGTATTTATTATCTATATGCACATATCTAATAAATAACCATTTATCAAAGTAGATTAGAATCTTGTTCAAATTCTGCACTTCTATGTAGAATATTATTGCCTTCAATTTTTTTAAACAAGCGTTTTAACTTTCAGAAACTACATAAGTTCAGTAGAAGAAAGTAGTGCCACTGGAGACAAATTTCTCTTTTCTCTCTCTGTCTCTCTGTCTCTCTCTCTGTCTCTCTCTCTCTCTCTTTCTCTTTGGTCATTTTGTTTTTCCCTCAATTCTGGCTTCTCTGCCTCCTACTTCCACTGTTTAACCCAGGAATGTTTTAAGTTCTCATTTTTTTCATTGACTAAGAACAATTAATGAATCTACTTCATAGGTACTCAAAGAATTAGTATGCATAAATTTGTTAAATTAGTAGCTGGCAAAAATAAAATTTTCACTCAGTATTAATGCAGGCAAAGCAGGGAGACTTATAGCAGGAAGGGCTTTGTGATAAGAGATTGATTTTCCAAAACGTTACTTCTCTTCTTACTTGGAACAGAGAATAAGTCTTACCTATGCTATCCTAGAAAATAAGCATAGGGTTTATTTTTATTTTTCATCTTTCCAACATTCCATTTTCAAGCACTGGGTACACCTGGTACTATCATGTAAAGAATACAATAGAACAACAGATAAATCCTTGTAATGTAGCCATGATCTAAGTTACTGCACAGAGAAAACTCCAGGCAGCCACACTATAGAAAATAATTCTCCCTCACCTACCAAATACACTTGATTGTATCTTTCTGATTAGTCTGAATTTCTTTATTTTGCTGCAACACGGGAGAACTATTGCCATCAGTCACCCGTATTAAGTGCTGTTATGTCCAAATTAATGGCAAGTAGCAGGGGTAAGATACACAAAGGATTAAACTCCAAAACTCTCAGGCTTTTGTTCGAAATGGATATGACCAACTGAATCAGATATCAGACTTCCATTACAGTAAGTTAATAACCTTCAGTCACTTAAACAACATGGCATGATGGCCAGACAGGCCTCACATAGATCACGGTCTGACAGCTTTCATATGGTCTTGGGAACATTATTGACTTGTGTATAAATGTCTGTCAGAATTGTATTTCGCTAGTGAAATGTAGCAAGCAATACTCAGGGTGTATACAGTGTATAATCGAATACTTATCTCTCTATAACACTGAATGAGGATGCTCTCTGCTGCTAATAGAGATGCATCACAATTATTTATCAATTGGAAAGATCTCCAAAATGCACCTAAAGTATAATCATGTTAGCTTAAGGAGTAATTCTAACGTACATTTTATTTGGTAGACAATTGTGCCAAGTAAGTAAAAAGAACCATTAAGTATCACTTCTTCACCATGTGGGAAGTGCCTCCTCCCATACTGGTCCATTTTTTCCCTCCTTTACTCTCAATATGTTTCTTTCTTTTTGTTTCCTTAATTTTGTTTTGTTCAGTTTGTTTTTCTTGTGATATTGTTTTTTTTTTTTTTTTTTTTTTTTTTTTTTTTTTTTTTTTTTTTTTTTTTTTTTTTTTTTTTTTTTTTTTTTTTTTTTTTTTTTTTTTTTTTTTTTTTTTTTTTTTTTTTTTTTTTTTTTTTTTTTTTTTTTTTTTTTTTTTTTTTTTTTTTTTTTTTTTTTTTTTTTTTTTTTTTTTGGAAAGACTTCTGCTACAAAGCCCAAACTGCCTCAGAACCTTAGACTCTTCTGTGTTACTCTTCCTGACTGGTGGAACTATAACCATATACTACCATACCTGGATTTTCATGTCATGTTTAAAATCTAGCCCCACATATAAAAGAAGATAAAATGGTATGTGTCTTTCTTATTCTGACTTATTTTGTCCATTATAATGATACTTCCTTCCCTCAAATATTCTAACTTTGCCCTTCCTTAAGAATAAATAAGCCCTATTCTGTGGATCTGCCACAATTCTTTTCTCCATCCATATAAGTTGTTGACAGTCTGTTTAAATTCTACAACTCAGCTATAGTAAATAGCCTCACAAGAAAAATAGGTCCAAAGGTTCAAAAAAGTATTATTCTTTTATATATTTATATTTTGAGTCACAATTTTATGTTTAACAATAAAAATAAACAAAAATATGAATGTCTGAAAAAATAGCAAATAAAGTTTTTATTTACTAAAATTATTCCCTATATTAATATAAAAATATATTTATCAGCTTAGAACTAAATAGAAATTGAACTTAATCTTTAGTTCTTAATAACAATGAGGAAATAATTTTGGGTGACATTTTTGCCTTAAATACAGTATGATTCATTTCAGGAAGAGATGACATTTAAGTTGAAACATTTCAGCCGAGGAGTATTGTATTAATTGAATACCAGAAGTGACTGTGAACAGGAATTGGTGATTTGGATAGCCATAGACAAGATATGTCTACAGAGATTAAGGTAGATTACTGTTGAGTATCTGTCAAGAAATTTACTGTCCTGTGGGCAGTGGTACAATGAAAGACATATAAACTCTATATATTATTTAACTTCAGTAAGATAAGAAAATAAAGCTTCTGGCTTTTCTGTGTACATATAGAAGGAACATGCAGCCAGACACAACAAACAGGGAACAATTTCTCTGAGAAGTGACCATTTAAAGGACTTCAGGACCTGAGCAGGTGGACCACTTTAACAAACTATCTAAACTCTAACACAAATCATAAAAGATTTATCAAATGCACATAAGTGTTACAAAACAGATGTAAATATCTATCTATTTATATTTTTTGTCTTATACAGTAGCATAGATACCACAATCTGCTACCAGTGGCTGTAACACAAAGTTCTTAGGAGAACTCCTGTATTTGTCCATCCTCTTTCAAAGGATGCTAAGGAGATTTTCCTCAGAGGTTCCAGCTGCAGCTGGCACTTTAGGACATTGTGATTCCTGATACAATACAAAGTCTGAGATGATGGCACACGTCAGTACTGCTGCTGCCCCATACTGCCAGTCATATGTGTTGAGGGAGTGTAAGCAGTGCAAACAGTCTATATAGCTGCTCTTCACTCAATGTTACATTGCAGATAAATTCATGAAAATATTTACACATAAATGTGCACTCCTAGACCAGCCGTGGGACACAAGCCTGTAATCTGAGCTTCCAGGACCATTGCAAGTCAGGGTTACAGAGTGAGTTAAAGAACAGACATGGAGAACTCAGTGAAACTGTCTCAAAAAAGAAGGAGGAGGAGGAGGGGGGAGAAGAGAAGGAGGGGGAGGAGGAGTGGGAGAGGAGGAGGGGGAGGTGGGAGAGGAGGAGGAGGGGGAGGAGGGAGAGGAAGAGGAGGGGGACAAGGAGGAGGAGGTAAGAAGGTGAGCCCAGGATATAGCTCAGTGGAAGAGCACTTACCTAGCATACACATATATGAGACATTAGGTTCAATCTCAAGTATCAAAATAAAAGAAACAATGAGCAACCAAATAAACAAATGCATGTGTTCTCAAATAAAAGAAATAAAAATTTGATTGTTCTATATGGTGCCTACTGTTTTTTATTTAACATCTGAAGATTCCTCAGAACAACTACTATAACTCAAATTCAAAATAAGTTAGTCTTAGATAAGTTTAGAGATACTCAAATATAAATAGAGGCTTGAGAGAAGGTTCAGTGAATGCACTGTGAGGCATGTGTACACTCAGACAGTAAGAAAACAAGTAAATGGAATAATTTAACAAATATTACTAATCATTGCAAATCAAATCATCATATATAGAGAGAGAAACTTAAAGGAACTTAGGCCTGAATTCTGAAAAGCATTAATTACAAATTTTTATTTTTTGTTAAAAGATCTTTAAAACAAACAAAAAATATGGATCCTTTCAAAATTACAACCAAAATTATTTAAATGATAGCTTCTTATTATTAAAGAAAGAAAATATCCTTTTATCTCTGGGAAATGCAAGTCAAAGATAGCTTCAACTCAAAGATGAGAGACTCCAAGAAAACATGTAGTTACACTGTACCCATCACTAAAAACAACGTTATTTTTGAAATGTGTTTTGTTAATTGTTTTGAAAACTTTTTCTTTAGATTCTATTTTCCACCTCTCTCTCTTTCTCTCTCTCTCTCTCTCTCTCTCTCTCTCTCTCTCTCTCTCTCTCACACACACACACACACACACACACACACACACACACACACATTCCTCTGGAAGAGCAGCAAGTACTCTGAACTGCCGAACCTCTTAAATGTTGATGAAATAATCTTTGGTTGGCTGAAAATGGAACTTAATAACAGAAAATTTGTCTAGGATATTTAAAACCAAATTTCAATAAACAGCATTACAAGAAATAACCAAGGACTTGTACATGAATAAAAACAATATTATTTAATGCTGACATATAAGAATTGAAACAAGAAGTTACTGTGTCAAATATTATTGCCCAGTTACTATTAGCTTTGAAAAATCATGTTTATAGCAAGCACACACATTATTAAAAGGTTCCAAGAGTAATAAATATCATAAATAAATAATATATTCAATTTTCAGCAAGGTATATTGCAAACTGTTAGGTCAAAGACTTAAAAATAATCAATAATAAAGAATAAGTTGAGTATTAGGCAAAACTAAAAATATTGACTAAGGGTGTAAATGTTTCCATTTAACACAATACTTTAATACCCTATAAAGCTAAAGCACCTTAATTAAAAACAAGTAAGTTGCTTAGATTGTTATCAACTGCATTTTAAGCATGGTGTTCTTTTTAAGAACAATGTATTTCCTAAGGAAAAGTAATCTCTTCCCTTCACTAAAACTCTTTTAGACCTTCCAACTCCCTAGTTCATCCTTCAATCAAACCCAGATTCCTAGACTATTTTTCTTGAAACCTTGAGAACTAGAAGACATTCAAAAATAAAAAGAGTTCATCGTTTCTCCACATAGCCCCTAACATTCCCAGTTTCTTTGGTGTAAGGCGATACTGGGTCAGTTCTGAGAAAGGGGTCGACAGAAGAACAAGGCAGGGCACACAAGCCTGCCTTCTGTCTTTGGATAAGCCTCAGCTGTGGAGTGTCTCCTTGTAGAGAGGACTGCTGGCAGCCACACCTTCTCCGACTCCCAACATCACAATGTGGGTTTTCTTCAGTTCCTTTTCACACAGGCAGCTGCGCCAGAGGGAAGCAACTTACTAGATATAGTTCTCACTGTGATGTTAACACTTATTTTTAAGAAGTTTAACCACTTTGTATGTAAGGAAATACTTACAATGAAAATATAACATTAATTCTGGGTGGGGGGAGGTTGCTTAGCCTTTTTCATATAAGTAAAACTGAGTCAAATACTAACCAGAAACTGGGTATCTAGGCAGTTATACATACATGTAATGTCACAGAACTACTCCAGTTCAATAGAGGTTGAAACTAACTCAGAAGCAGTTTCGTTGATATTTGTTTGCTTCATCACAAATATATAGATATAGATAGATGACAGAAGGGTCGATCTTTGAGATGGGATAATATAAGAGATATAGTTAAATATATCTTGGTAACCTCTGCAATTTTCCTATAATCACGCTCCCATATTTTAAGAAAAAATGTAAAATTGAAGGCTTTGCTTCAATTATAAGTTTGTTACATTAAACTCATATATAAGCCATGGTTTTATAATAGTTCTATAGGTTCAACACATAAATGCCATCTTCACTTCTACTAAACACAGAGTTTTAATAGTTATTACAGAAGATCATATACATTTTGAGCTGACACCTGTCAAAAACACCATTAATAAATAAAAGAGCAGGCATTATTCATGAGAAAGAGAAGCTTAGCTTAAGACCCCTTTAGTAATATGACCTTAATCCCTGCCAATCATATGGCCATAAGGAGAACTTCCATTTAAACAAATCCAATGATAAAAATTTTTACCCAAACTACTAGCACCTAGGAAGACATTTCAAGATGTATTTCCATTTTATGCAGGAAAAAAAAAACAAGTTTAAATTATGCTGTACGAAAGTATAATATATTCTCTTATGTGTGAGTAAACAAGTTTTATAAATTCATTCCTATAGTTATATTTTAGGTACAGAGACAAGATTATCTATTTTCCAAGAGAATACAAATTGTCCTCTTTAGTAAGGCACCACAATACTTGCCTTATTTTCTCCTTTGCAATGACTTTGATAAGAAAAGAAAGAGTGTAGTTGAAATTTCATATAGAAAAACATATAGATGCTTGAGAATTTTAAGCTAAGCCCCTAAAACTTGTGAACAAAATATACATAATAGAAAAAAACACTTGATACAGTTAGCCTCTAAGAAATGTTTAAATGAACAGAAAATTGTAAAAAGACAGAAAATACCAAGCTAGGCTTAAAATGTAAAGTTCCTCTATAATTACATTGGTTATTGAGTATAAGAAAAGCTAACTTTTCTAAATTAGATTATAAGGTTTAAACTCATTAGTTTACTATCTACATGACATAAAGGCCAATTGGACGTGTCAGATAGGAAGAAGGTACAGCTTTATAAGACTTCATGAGAATACAATTCCTAAAAGAGAATGAATGGATGAACAGAATAAAGATCTGAAAGCTGAAGGTAATATTTCAACCACAAGTTTATAACATAGAACTTTATTGCTATACACAGTATATCCCACAGACTCAGATTAAATTACTATTGCCTGTTCCTGAGGACTGAGACATTTCATCTGCCCCACATATCTCTATGGTTAAAGTAATATGTCTCTTGGCATCTTCAAAACACCATTAAATTTTCATTCTGAGTTTTCTCTCCATTTCTACAAGGAAAAAAAAAACTATTAAGGGCTCAACTATTACTAAGTCAGAATTACTTCTGAAGCATAAATGAGAGAATTACTTCTGAAGTTTAAAAGTTCTAGAAAACATCCATAAATAAGTGAAAGAGATGGAGCAAAAAGACTGGACACCAAGGATGTTTAGATACAGAACACCAACCCAGTTATCTCCTTCCCACATGTCCATTTGTACATGAGCCATATTTCCCTTCAGTTCATCACCATTTCAGAAAGATTTGGAAGGAGATTTCTGGCTCTCATTGTTATTGTACCTACTCACAGATGTATACAATATACCTTAGTTTTCCCCCACTTCCAAAATGTGATGGGTACAATAGTGTCTATATAGTAAGTTGAAAAAGCAGTGCTTCAGAGTGGGGTTATGCATCTCTTTAAACTTCTTTACCAAAATACTACATACTGGGTGCTTTTTATTCAACAGCATTTGGAATAGAGAGATGGTCCACTTGATAAGGTACTTGCCACACAGGCATGAGGTCATTAGATGAATTCCTAACATCCATATTGAAAAAGCACACATGATAGTGATTATTTGTTGTCCTAGGCAGAGAGACAAGAGTAACAGGCTTTTTATGTAAAGTGCATTGTACACGCACATGTACCTCTTCAGCATGTGCAGATCCAATGACCACAGACACCAGAAAGTGTATTCAATCTTTTAGAAATTGAGTTAGAGATAGTTACGAGCCACCAAGGTGGGTGATAGGAATCAAACCAGTGGCCTCTACTATCCTTGTGTCAATCTCAATATTCTGGTCATTTTATGCTGAAGCAGTAGCGAAGTAGCTTTCTGCTTGTGACTGGACCTTTTGCCCCAACAGAGTTCCTCTGCATAGAATACATAAATTTGTCATTGCCACCTCTACAAAAGTTGGTGTCAGCAAGGTTAAAATTCCCCAAACACCGACTGATGCTTACTCCAAGAAGAAGCAACTGCACAAGCCCAGGCATCAGGAGGGGATGATCTGATTAGAAAACTGCAAACCCACAGGTTTTACCAACAATCTAACTATTCCTATGCTCAAGGGCTACCTGCCATCCATGTTCTTTCCAACAAATGGGAGCTATTCTCACAAACTACTTTTCTAAATTGCTAATAACTTAATTAAACAGCTTCATATGTTAAAAAAATCAAAATGAAACACGTAATACATTACCCAATATTTAGTCTGCAGTTTCCATTTATACTCCCATTTCCTGGAACAGGCTAGAATAAAGGTATTTTATTTTGACTCTGAGCAGTATTAGGGGGTCATCTTCAGATCACATGAAAACATGATAATAACTTACTGTGAGTTTTGTAACTATCCTTATGAATAGGCTGCTCATAGTCAGGAAATCTAAAATAGCCTCGTCCAGTTCACCTTTGGTGGTCTTCCACAGTGCACACAGAACAATGAATCCCCTGAGAACAAGTGCTAACTACTCTACTTATTGATATGATGGGACAGCTACTGACACTAAGACACATTATAGCCACAGACAGGCTCAACATCCGTGGATTTCTATAAAGCTCAATTTAAACTAAAAACATTTTAATAAGGAAGTTTTGCAGAAAGAAAACAGTAGACAAACACAATACCCTCATCCAAACTCTGGCCCACCCCCTACTCAAGAAACACAGTAGTCATGAATTCCTTCCAGAGAGAGAAAATCCTTATTTGAGGACTGAGTCAGGATCTGGAAGTATGAGGTCAGTTGTCACAATCTCTGCTCAGAAGGGCTCTCAACCACGAATACCTATGCCTATTAGAATGCAATGAAAACCCCAAAGAACTTCAGCATTTCCCCAAATGAGGTCTTAGACTCCCTGTAGTGCTGGTGGGCATAGACATCTTCCATTTCTTACCCCACAAGCCTCTTCCTGCAGGGTACCCACAATGTGACATATAAGCCTTGTCTCACTTCTTTTACCTGTAGTTAGTTTATGTACAGGTTCCTCACAGCTTAATCTAAATTAATAGGCAAATTGTCTTTCCAATGACAGGTCTGAAATAACAAATATTGTCTCTTCAAACAGTCTCAAATACATCAAGTTCATATCTTCCTTACCCTCTGTCTTACGAATCACTAAGTTGAAGCTTATGGTCTGAGCCACATGAGCAGCTAAATCATAGGACCACTTCTCTGACCACAAATGATTCTTTCCCACTCTCTTGTTTCATGTCCAGGCACACTCACTTTATTCTTAATACTCTTGTTTTCACTTTCTCAGTACTGCAAAGGAAAATAAAAGAGACTACACTAGGACAAACCAAAGATGCCTCTGGAAGCTATAATGGTATCTGTGGCCAGCTGCCCAAAGCTCCATCAAACCTCCGCCTGTTGTTCTGAGTCTTTCATGTGACCCCTCTGTAAGGTCATGTATTCTATCAGGGTACACCACTAAACATAAAGTTCACAGTTCACTTTGCAATGGATGGCAATATGGACAATCATCATGTAAGTGCACGCGTGTGCGTGCACACACACACATACAACACACACACATACACACTATAAAATGAATTTGAATACTTAAGATGTGAATAAATTTACAACACCAACCCAAACAGAAAGCTTCTGTATTCACTTTAGAAAAAGTTATTGAAATTAGCCATTATATCTTTCAGATACCTAATATAAAAAGATGATTATTAGTTTTAAGGTTTTATTCATTCTTATTTTATGTATATGACTGTTATGTCTGTCTGTATACCATGTACATGCAAACTGCAATGAGGCCAGAAGAGGTGATTGGCTTTCCTGTACCAGACACTCTTCCTCCAACAAAGGCACACTGCTTGATAGTGCCACTCCCAATGAGCTTATGGAAGCCAATTACATTTAAACAATAACAGGTAGCCAGCTAGATGTTAGCTGGCATGGATGCCAGTAAAAACAGAACCTTCCTTTCTGTTTTCCTCGTAATGGAAGTATCCCAATTATCTCCTTATATTTACACTATCATGCTTGTGCTGGAAGAATCAGAGGTTTCTCCAGACTCATTTATACAAACCTGCTTCCTCCTCGTTGGAAAATAGAATCTTAGCTATACCTCTCTGGCCTTGGGTAGAGATCTGGCATTCAACCACACACAAAACACTATATACTATAGTCCCCTCCTTTTAATAGTTAATCCTACTGGGCCTGTCAGTCAACACCCAGGGAAATCTGAAGACAATCTAAGGAGAACGACTAATTATCCCTTAATGAAATCTCAAATTTACCCTTTCACAGAATTCTGTTCCTAATGCTACTGCTACAATAATAATAATTCAGGTGGCCTTGCGAAGTTGGTCTACTTTTCCCAATTCCTAGTTCAAACAACTGCAACTTTTTCTTTCCCGAATCTACCCCTTTCTCTTTTGTATACTAGCCAAATCCTATTCCTGGTGTTCTAGATTCTCCCATCCTTTCTTAGAAGAGCGGCCCCATTTTCTTCCTCTTCTACCATGAGTCTGCACACAGAGTTCATTGCCAAAGCACAGCTTTCCTTTATCCTCTTCTCCATCTCCTCCTGACCACTGCTGAGAGTTTTATGTTGCCTGCCTTGTTTCTCTCTACAACAAATAAAATCACCAGTAAGCTTCATATCGTGTTTCTAAATTATTTTATTAATGAGTCTAAGAACTCAAGAAGGATCTTCAGTTTCTGCTTAGATTAAGCTATAGCTATATCTAGATTAAATGTTCCTCCAAGTGTAAAGTAAAATCTAAATTTGATCACATAACAGCTAACATAAAACAATAAAGAGTAAAGAAATAAAAGGCCTCACAGATATTCAATACTCCAAACACATCCATGGCTGAATGTCTTGTTCCAGTGACACACATTTAGCTTCTCTCCAAACTCATTCAACAATTAAAACATGAGCAGATATTACCAGTGGAAAATATTCACAGTCTAAATAAACTTTTTACATTTTGAATATTTTTTAATAAAAAAAAGCCTATATTATGTCATGTGATCTGATAGTACAGTATAAGCTTTGATAACAATAAAACTGTATTGGATCCCAGCAATGCTGAGTCATTTATATTCAGCCTACAGAGGTGCTTTTGTGTGACAAGGAAGTTATGCACTGAATCTCTGGCTCCCACATTCTCAGACCTTGATTATCTAGCCCTGTACACATTTGCCAACTATGGATTTACACAGATACACATGATCTTAAGCTCCAGCAATGTACAGACCACCCAGAAAAGGGCTCATAAACCTCTACAAGCATTATCCCATGTTCTTTTAAGTTTCTAGATTCATCTTTTCAAATGCAAATCTGTTCCTCTTTGAACTCTTTCTATTATTATTTTTTCTGTTAATGGACATCAACATGCCCTGTGGGTCCAGCTTTCTGTTGCAAACTTTCTTTCCAGAGGACTTTCAGCCCTGGCTGGGGTCACCTTTCCTTCCTCTTTGTGCGGAGGCTCCATCTTTATGCAAATCCTCTACAAACCCTTTGTCTAATTTCATCAACTTTAGGTTTTGGGTTCAATCCAAAGAGTTTGTCTTACCAAACTTTAGTTAGATCCCTTTACTGTACCAATGGCTTCACTTTCTTGTAAAATTCAGTGTTAGCATGAGTCCCTGTCCTTGGGGGCTATCATCCTGAGTATTTTATCAGGGACCTGATTGTTTCTCAGGCCAACCCCTCCCAACACACACACACACACACACACACACACACACACACAGTCTAATCACTCACTTCAAGCTGTTTTCAGTTGAAATCTTGTTGGGTTGGTTTAGCTAGAATCAATGCCCCTTTCACCCAATGTTTTCTCTGAGCAATTTGCCATTTACTGATCCTACTTTGTTCCTTGGTTGCAAATTCCTACTTGTCCATACTGTGTTTAGAGTTGATTTCCACATAATCCTACACTGCCATGATCTCCAGATCTGCAGTGACTGTCTTACGTAGTCTCCCTCGCCAAATTTTAAAGGATGTCACAACTTGATTTTGTTGTTGGTACTGTTTAATGGTTCAAGTTGCAGTCCCTTCAGGCAATATGAACTGAATCTCCTGCCTTAACATACTGTTGCTCCATCATTGTGGGTAACAGTATACTTTTCTCTTTTTCTAATTATAGGGCACCATGCATTTGAGAGATTATTTGATTAATGTTCTTTTTAAGTTAAAAATTCCATTAAGTCAGGGATTATGCTCCTTCTGTTCATCAATTAAGGACTAACGTTTTAGACATTCAGTAAATATTTGTGAAATAAATTCATGAGTCATTACTAAGATCTTACATTTACATGTCTCCTCCTAACAAGCATTAAAGAGTAATCTGCTAATGAGCTACTCTGAAAATGGTCTTCTTCACCTTACCACTCACTGCCAACCCTTTAGCAGAGGAAAAGCCCTAACTAGCTAGTTCAAAGGAAAATAGCATTTGTGCATTCTACCATGAAACATGTTTATTACCTCACAGAGAAGCCAGAATGTATATAGGTGCTGACTCTGGGTGGTGGTGATCCATTGCTACAAAAGAAAACAATTGTCTCCAAGTACACAAATGAGGAAAACCCCACTCAGCTTTCCTGCCCATTGACACAAATCATCCTCTTTTCTCCCTCCTAGTTTTTCTTCTTTCTCAAATCCCTGGAGTTGCAGATTTTAATTACATTCCAATTTCCAAGGATAGTGTGTCTGAATAAAACCAATTCCTACTACAATTGCTTAACTCTAGTATTGTCATTTTAGTGTTGTCAAGTTCAGAAGCAAGATTTCAACCATCTGATAAATTGGACTTATTGAACCCAACCCCCAACATTGCAAAATTCAGAGGTATGCTCAGTGAGTTCCCTGAAAAAGCCATACTATACAGCAGATTCTGCAGACTGGCTCACAAGTGATTGTGAAGAGTTGGAGTATTGTAAATTGAGAATCAAATGTTCTTTGATTAATTCAGCTTTGCAATAGGCATATATTTCTTATCTTTGTTGCTGGCCTATCATTTGATTTACTACCAGGTTAAAAAAATAATATATTAAGTTAGAGGGTCAATGGCTTCCACCACCCAGACACCAAGAACATCCTCAGATAGCATCAGAAGCCTGTAGCAGAGATGTCCCTACATTTCTGAAGCACATCTATCAGCCATCCACATCAATGTATGTGAAAACGCACTGGTTTATGCTTGTTTTATTCTGTGACTATAAAAGCTTGTGTAATCATTCAACAATCAAACATGTCATTCACAGTAACCTGAATCTGACTTTCAGGACCATGGTAACAGACTGGATATAGAAATAATTACCTCTTCTTTCCTTTCTAGTAAGTTTGGATGCTATGCTACAGTGGTATAGCCTTTCAAAGGTGATCAGATCACTATCACAGACATGACTAGGACTGTGGAAGGTAAGCCCCTCCCTTCTGGCCCACTCCAGATTTCAACTTCCTTTTTCTGAAAAGTAGCTCCAGCTTTGTCATGGATGGGTTTGAACTTTCAAAGGAAAAGGTAGTAACATAGGAATTTTCTTGAGGCCCCTTAAGGGGGTAGCTGTATCCTGGCTGCTGGGACGGTTCAGCAGGTAAAGGTACCTACCAGCTCTCCTGCCTGACAACCTGAGTTTGATTGCTGGGACATAGATGGTGAAGAAGAGAATCAAATCCTGAAAACTGTTCTCTGACCAATACATGCCGACCATGGCTTGAACCTGGTGCCCCCCCACACATACACTTACAAATAAGTAAAGTAATATTATTTTTAAGGAAAGTTATTTTTTTCCTGGTTCAAAAGAACAAAGAACAGAGTCTACATCTGGCTGTAGATGGAGACATGACATTTTCATCTGCTCTAAAAATCATCATATTATATACTATTTTTTCCTCCATTAAGAGTTAATCTGTGTAGCCTGACAATCACCTGGCCAGAAAGGCTGATTTACTTGCTGAGATGCCTAGAAAACAGGAGAAATTTGTATTCCCTTAGTGAGAATATACATTTACTTTTCCCTTCCCAGAAGCACATCTCCAATGTACTCACTTAACAGATTTTCTATAGTGCAGAACTTTAATAGTGTGTTTTATTTTGATTTCAAACTCAAACATGTATATTTTTTCTCTTTTTTTCCCCCTCTTTTTAATATCACTTCAGATACTAACCAAAAGACTTGGCATGCTTTCCCTGACAGTCTGAGTTTGCTCAGTCTGGAGACCTCCTTCCCTATCAGGCATATGGATCCTTGCCAACCTCTATTGAGGAACACAACGGGTGTCTCAATTCCTAACTTTCAAAGGCATGGCTTTTCTTCTTCTTTTTCTCTGTGTTCTTTCTGCCGGTAGCTGCTGAGAGCTACAGCTTCCCTCTTCAATAGTTTTTTATTTCAAATTTGAATAAAATGGCTGTGGGACTTCCTTCGGAATCCATTTCTAAATTCTTTTCCCAATGTGATTATAAACCCAAAGAGAACTCCTATTTCCCTGTAAAATCATCATAGCTATACTTCATAAAAGAGGTACCAGGGGAGTTTGTTCTATCTGTGACACATGAAGATGTGTTGAAGCCGCCACCTTTGTGACAAATAATACAAGGTGGACACCAAATCTGCTCCTGTGTTGGGACTGCCTGTCAAGTTTCTATTTTGATTTTTAAATTACTCATTTTGAGGTATTTTGTTATTTCAGCTCAACTGAAATGCAATAGATGTTTTCATCTAAAATATATTTATCTAATAACTTTTCACATATTTACTTCTTTTCATGGATCTTTCATACCTACATGGATTTCAAATGAGTGAAAAAAACAATACTTTCAAGTACAGATATAGTCAATGCAAAGAATTATATCCCAATACTAAAGCAAACGTCTTTGTTTGAAGTCCAAATTTAAATGGCTGTCCTATAACCTACTTTTAATCTGAAGGTCTAGCAAAAAGGAACATCTAATGAAAATGCATTTGCCTCAGTTAGAGAAGAATCATTAATAATTATCGTTAACATTTATAAAGTTACCAAATATGGCTGACAGAAACTGAAGAATGTCTCTTTTATTTTGTGTGGGTGCGGGTGGTGAGGACATGTCACAGCGTGTTTGTGGAAAGGCAGGGACCAAGTCTGGGCGTCTGTTCTCTCCTTCTGCCTTGACAGGGCTCTGAGGACTTATGTCAGACCACCCTTTCTCCTATCCGCTGAGCCACCTCCCTGCCTCATGGTGCAGCACTGAAAAACCAATGGTGTTTTTTTTGTTTTAATAGAATAATAAAAAGTCATATTCTTAGAAATAAGACACGCATTTGAGTTTAAAAATCTCACTATAATCAACACACTAATCAGCAGCTGAGGGAGGGTTGAGTGAGGGAGATAAGGACTGGAGGACCTTCCAATGAAATGCTGGGGAACTTGGAGATTGAGGGCTTTCGTTTCCTCACAGGCTTCAGCTTTTGAATCTCCCGTGAACTTTTCCCTGGAGAAGGGAAGAAAGCTTGTTACCTTCTTTCCTTTTCATTGTCTTTTCCCCCAAAAGATTACAGCAGGAGCACAGAATCCCTAAGGAAACATTTGGCTATCCTCCAAATTATACAAGGTGGTAAGATAAAAGTCTAAGGCATTCATTCTGGAGCCAGGGTGGGGCCCAGGCACAATTTTCTTGAAAAAGAAAGAGGGTGAGGCTATTGAATTCAGCACACAGAGAGTCACTTTGTTTTTTAGCATATGTGCAGAGACTTCAATTAAAGTTAATAGATGATCTCAGTTACCAGTGTTTAATCTGTCTCTTTAAAAAAGGTGGTCAGGTAGTAACAAACCAAATCTTCCAGAATACTCAATGCTGTTACAAGTCTAATGACAAACTATCTCAGTCAGGTGGAGGAATGTGATGGATCAGGGGTAGCTGCCATTGTCTGGATAAGGCAAAGTTTCTGCAGTGTGTATGCATGTGTGCATGTATGGGTGAGCATGTGGAGGGGGGGTGGCAGCTTGCCTGTGTAGGTGTGCACATGTGTTGATATATGTGTGTGCTTATTGAGATCACAGGACAACATTAGGTATTCGTATGCATCTTCCACTTTTTATTAAAAACAGTCATTGTCCTGGGATTTCACAAGTAAACTGGTAGCTGGCCAGGGATCTGCCTCCCTTACCAGCACAGTCTCTGGGAAAACAAATGCACTACAGGTGCTGGTCTTTTTTTTTTTTTTTAAATATATATATATATATTTTTATTTTATGTGAATTGATGTTTTGCCTGCATGTATAACTGTGTAGGGGTGTCAGATCTTGGACTTATGGACAGTTGATAACTGCCATGTAGATGCTGGGAATTCTCTTAACCACTTAGCCATCTCTCCAGCCCCAGTGCTGGCCTTTTAAAGTGAGTTCTTGCTACTGACTGCAAGGTCAGCAAACATTTCACTGACTGAGCTCCAGACCACACAGGGATGATGAGGGATTTTTTTGACAAGTTTTATCAACTTTAAATCACCTCTATGTATTCACTCTGTTCTTCCTACCTTCTTTCTCTATTCTCTGTATCATAACACACAAAGCTTTCTAATGAAAATTTTACACAAAATTATTTTCTTTTTAAATATTAACTTTTTTATCTTTTTTTTTTAAAAAAAATTCTTTTTAGTTTTCTCTTTTGAAGCATGGCCTGGCCCGGAACTATATGGCCCAGGTTCTTCAACTCACAGAGAACTACATTTTTCTCTCCACCAAGTACAAACTTTAAAGGTCTATGCTACCATGTCTGGTTTATTATTAGCTTATTTACTTACTATAGAAAATAATAAATTTATTATAACATTTTCACATATTAATATACATTACTTAAATACTGATGTATGTGGTACAAATTTACTCTTTAGCTGCTTCCATGGTTTTTTTTTTCTCCACATCTTTTGCTGGACCCTTCCTCCTACCAAGCATCTTACTACTGACTTAGTGCTGTGCATGAGTACATGCATTGTGTATGTATGTGTGTCTGTGTGTGTGTGTATACGTATGTATACAAATAATTATTTGCTATTATAAAGTTATAGATATTTATGGGTAAATTAAGTGTGCTGGGGAATTTATCACCATATCTTGTTAGAAATTCTTGCAAATCTGTATCTGAGGGATGTTCTGCTCCCTGCATATGATGGCTAATGGAAAGTGAGTAAGGCTATAGGATCCTAACAACCCTGACCTGACTGGAAGCCCTCATTTAGGAGCTTCATGGGGTGTGTCCCTGGCAGTGTGAAGGCAGCTGTGATTCAGGACTTAGGAACCATGCTGAATACTTATGTAGTTTCCCATTGCTCAGATGGAGAAACTGTTTTCTGAAATAGTGTATAAGTGCCTTTATACAATCTAATGCAGTGTGGGCAATGAGACCCATTACCTAGTCACACTGATAAAAGTCTTCTTTGCTAGTCTTTGATATTTAAACATTTGCTACACTGCAAAAATTTTGAGTAGATAGACAAGGCACATTCTACTGCTCCTAAGTCAGCACAAGACTATTTTCCTTCTGAAAAGAGATACTTTCTGCCCAACAGGACAGACTTTCTACATTTTATTTTTATGCTCTATGGTCCCAAAATAATCGCGCTCCTTTGAATTTCCCTTGATCACACTACAACCATTTTGAATAATACTCCCAGTCCCCGAGCTGATGCAGACATGCCTTCCCATTACTGCTCACATGCCTGCTTGCTCAGGCAGATTTTCCAAGGTGCTTTGGCTTTTGCAGTTCATTGGCTGTGTCCCTGAGAAGCCAATGCAATCCGTTTGGTTTGCTTTCTGTTTTCTTTGCATCATTTTCTAAGAACAGTTGATTCCTATTTAGATATTCCTGCATTGCTTTCTATTCAAAAAAACGGCCCAAAGTCAGGCTGAGAGACAGTGCTTATTATTTTACAAAGAAAAAACAATTTTACTTCCATTTAAACTTGTAGCCAGAAAAGAAGCAAAACAAAGAGAACCATGTTTTTATTTGTTTGTTGTTGTTGTTGTTGTTGTTGTTGTTGCTGCTGGTTCTTTAAAAGAGGAATATAAAACATAATAAGCTCGGCCTCAAATTTTCCTACAATGATTTTGCTTCTTGTGCAGCTAATACAACAGTTCACTTTTTTAAATAGGGCATTTGTACACTGACTTGTTTTACTTGAATACTACATAACTTATTCTGAACAAGGATTGCAGAAAAGAGAATGCTATTTTATGTGGTAATGATTTCTACATCAAAATGATACTTAAAAATCTATCTTTCAAAGGCAGTATGATCTGCATATCAGATCTGAACACATAAAAAACAAGCACACAGTCCGTGGACTATTTAAAAATAAATAAATACATGGACATGTGTAGATATATATGCATAGCTATTTATATATTCAACATAATTTTAACTTAACAATATTTAATATTTATCAAATTCAAGAATGCAATCCAAAACTTATAATGACAGAATTATACTGTTTCTCTGGTATTCTCGGTCAAATTGTGTCCTTAAGAGAGTTATATAAGTCTTCACCTTGGTATCTCAGATTGTGATTTATCTGAAAGATCACTCTAGGTAGGATGATAATGTCCTCAAGCAGAGAGGGCACCATCTAAAGGTCAATGTCATTATAGAAGCATCGCCTGAGACATAAGAAAGGAAAACAGTGGAACATGTTGACCTTAAGGCAGTTAGACTCCAAGGAACTCTGGGACTGACAGTGACTTGTCCCAAGCAACACTGAGACAAGAAAGTAGTTTACTCAGTATCAGATGGGTGTGGACCTGCTGTGACCCTGACTTCAGTATTCAATGCTTACACTGGGAATAGAGCTCAAATAATCTAATGACCTTCTAAAAAGCCCACCCCTCATCATCTACTGACCTTAGAAAGGGTCCTCCTCTCCTCCCCACCCATCTTCTTCTCAGAGGTCTCTTCTTCCTTTTACAATTATGTGTCTATGACACTGTGGTATGTACATGTGAGTATGGATGCCTCAGAAGTTCAGAGAGGTTGGGTTGCTTAGATCTGGAGATACAGGTAATTCTGAGCACCTCAACATGGGTGCTGGGAGGGAACTCAGGTCCTCTGCCACAGCAGCATGTGCCCCCTAAATTTGGGGCCACCTCTGTATCCCTCAAAGCCTCACTTCTCAAAGTACCTACAAGGACAATTATACTTTGAATCAGAGGGTCAGTAAGGAGGAGAATCAATTAGTCAAGTATTGCTCTGTCAGTATAAGGTCCTGTGTTCACATTCCTAGCACTCAGGTACAAGGCTAGGCCTATCAGTACTTGTCTATGATTTCAGCACTGGGCAGGAGAAGATGGGGGAATATTGGATGTTGGCCAGCCAGTCTAGTCTAGAATCCAGGATCAGTGAGATAGCATGTCTCAATAAAAATAGGGAACAAGCAATGAAATATGTTGTCCTAAACCCACATACAAGCTCACATGTGCACATTCATCTATACATTGCATATGTATACACACACACACACACACACACCTCATACACCCACACACATGCACATACATACATTCTATCTTTTAGAGTTTGCAAGCATTCAAAGCATAACAGATAAACAGATAGTTGTCTGAATAAAACTGTATCTACTGTTTGTTGTAAATGGTTCTGGCCAACAATTTCTGGACCAGGACCTGAGGTTTGGTCCCACTCTCGGCCCTGTTTTGGCTCAAATAATCACACACAGGCTTATATTATTTTTACACTGATTGACCTAGGGCCCAGGCATATAATTTGCTAACTCCTTCACCGGAACTCAACCCATCTTGTTCAGCTTCTTGGCTTGGTACCTTTTCTCATAGCAGCATTTCAGCTTCTTTCCTCTGTCTGCTGCTGTCTCCATGTCTGTGGTGGCTCTCTCTTCTGACTCTCTGGCATCTGTCTGGCTTCTGTCTGTCTTCAGAGAGGTTCCTGAGTTTTCTTAGTTTGGAAGCCCCACCCACAATTCCTGTTTACCTTTGGCCAATCAGTTTTGATTGAACCCATGGGCAGGACAAATATTTACATTACCAGCATAAACCCACTACAACTGTTCTAAGACTGTGAGTATAATAACACCACCATCTTAACATATCACCACAGAAATATGTGTGAGAACATTATTTTGAATTTTAAAAGAGGTAATTTATAAAAAATGTGGAAACATTTCTTTAAAAATCATACCTGATGGGTTCTAGGTGGGCTACTCCCACTTATTTTTAGCTAGAGGCATTAGAGAAAATTATAGAGACACACTTTACTCGGCCATTCTCCCCGATGGAGCTTGTAGACCTGAGATGGTGACTCTCTGACAGCAGCAGGTCATAAGACATCCACATAGTATGTGTCCCATCACTAGATTTTTGTTGTTGTTGTTTCTGCAGCAGCATAGGGTAGATAGAGCCTGAGCAAGCAGCTACTGCTCCTGTCTCTCATTAGATCTCATTTCATCTTTGCAGGCCGTGGCTGTCCCTTCATCATTCCTAAGCACAATGACACACATTTTCCTGCTGGCAGGATTTACTTTCCAAAGTCTCCATAATGCATAAACTTAGATAAACAAAGTTGTTATGGTTTTTATCTCATTATTCTTATTGTCTGTGTGTGGTTTTCTTGTAAAGTAGCATTACATGGGGGAGAGTATTTTTTTCTCCTACATGCTCAGCCCAAAGTCACCATCACCTGTGCGTGTGAACTGCTGGGCATCCTTATTTGTCTGTTCATTTGGTATTCAAGCAAATGGATTCTCATTACTTCTTCTTCTCCATATCTGCCTGTCTCTTCCTACTTTTTCCTCTCCTTTATATCTCACTGTTTTCTTCATTTATCTGTATCTTAGCTTCTCATCTGTTTCACTCATTTCCTCTATCTTATTCTGTCATCCATACATAGCTGCACCATCAGTAGAATCCTGCTGGGCAAACTGTTTTGTAGTTTTGTCATTTAACACAGAACGCTACATGATCTAGGCTCATTCACTTTTAATGACATCCAGCTCATTCTTTATTACAGCTCTAGCTTATTATTTTTAATGGCTGCATAATATTTGATCATGCCAATGAAATCAAATTTACATATTTATTTCCCCATTGATGCAAAACAATTCATACCCGCATATGTAAGTATTTCTTACTACAGAATGGATTCCCAGATGTAGAATTGCTGAATGAAATACTAATTCCAATGAGCATCTTTTTACATGTACATTGGACATTTGTATTTCTTCAGCAAAACTGTCTTTTGCTTTGCCTATTTTTCTTTCAGGCTGGTTGTCACAGAAATTTATATCTACTCATTACACAGTGTCTGTATTCATACTCAATTATATATGCTACAAATGTCTCATCCTTGCTAGAATTAGTTATACAACTTTGAGTCTGGTGATACTCTACATTTTTTTTTTTTTTGCCAATTCTTAAGATTTAGCATGCTCCAATTTTTGTTCGTTATACTTCTTTTTAAACTTACATTAAATATTCCCAAAAACTCATTTATCATTTTTATTGCTTTTAATATTTAACTTTTCAACTTATTTGGAATAATCTTTTCATAAGTTTATACAGCTCATTAGCATTGATGTCTAAGCTTTCTTTGCTCAGCTTCACTCTGTTTCCTCTACCAGTTATACTCACCCTCTCCTATTGCTCTGTCCAAGTCACCATCAGCCCCCTAGGCCTCTGCAAGCTATATTTATATCTTCCCATACATGACACAATTCTCATCATAAAAATAGGCATATTGTTTCACCCAAAGCCTTTGACTTGCACACATAACCTGAATGAATGGCAAAAATATTTTTGCTCAGCAATAGAAGTTTAACTAAAAGATTGAAAGGTTTCATAATATTTTCTCTTATTTGTTTTAGAAATGGCAATAGTACAGGGATAGTCTAGTCAGGTTTCAAAAAGCAGAAATGCAGAGAATAGATGTAAGAAGATGAGCTGAGGGACCCTGAAGGAGTGACTGAAATGTTGTCATGTGAGTGTAAAGATAACTCCAGCACTCCATGTTTTTGTCAGACTCAAGAAACACTCCCTAAGAGGGAATTTTACTGAACCATACTTGAAAAGCCTGGTGGCCTTTCTATTGTAGAAAATTTTTGTATTCCAAAATCTTATAATTATTTAGAAAGTTCGTATGCATATCCTTTCTTTTAGCTCATTTTGAGATGATCATGCTTGGATAATTGCCCTCTTGGAACTATGCTGAGCCTGAGTCCTCAGGGCATGGGTACTTAGACTTTGCTATACCAGTAAAGCTGTGTATTCTTTGGTAATACACATTACAATTATCTCCTTCTGCCAAGTACCCATACTTGAGGTAATATTATGAGTGTCTGAACTCATTCAACAAACCTCTTCATCTTTGGGGACTTCATGGCTCTACCAGGCTATTTGGTTGACAATTCAACATTACTTAAGGCCAGACCTTTATCTTGCAAGAGGTACCTTTGTCCCAGATAAGTAAGGTCTTTTGCTTTTTCATTCTCTGCCTTTTCCTAGAGACTTTTCATACAACAAATAAAATAAAATTAAGTCAATGAATTCAATGCAAAATAGTGAATTAATATAGAAAAGACCAGATGAGCTATGAAGTTATGACAGAAGAGAAAATCAGTGCCTGTAATACTCCAACCTAGGAAAGATGTCCTCAGTTCCTAGTATATGCTAATGCATCTAGTCATGGAAAAACAGCCCATTCTGTCCTTATGCATGTCCACAGAACCAACAAGCACTTGTTCTGGAAACAGAAGACTATTCCTGGCCTTGCCCCATGAGAAATTTTTCTCCTGGGAGTGTTCCCACAGGGCCATGCAGACAACAACATACTCAACAAAATTCTAACAGTAAATAAAGTAATGAGTTTCTTTGGGCTGTTTCTTCTAATGATACTCAATGTGACCCAAGGGTGTGCTTCTCAAGTAGAGTTCTGTACAAACAACTCAGGGCAAGCAGTTACATGTGAAGTGGTGGTAGGAACAGACAGTAATTAATGCTATTCATTTACACATTTAGAGTTTAATTCACAAAGAGATTTAATAATACTTGGAGAAATATGCCCTATCTCTGGTTAGAATTAATCATATGTGATTCTTCTAAAGATTCTCTGAATAAAAGAAATTTTAAAAGGATACCAAAGAAATCAGTGTCAAGCACTATTTGTTTATATTATTGTTTCAGATATTTATTCAGATAAAATGGCCATGCATAAAAAAGGAATACACTGTCATGCTCACCATATTATCCACTGCTGAAACAAATAGCTAAATAACCAACTTATAGAGAGGAAGATTTGCTTTAAAGCATGATCTGGGAAGATAATGTTTCTGAAGATGGATGAAGAACATACAGATCATCCCTACTATGACTAAAACTGAGGGTGTACCCTGATGACCCCCTTGTTAGATGATCAGTCCCTGGCTTGGTGCTTTTAGGATCTGGTAAAATAATAAGACAGAGAGTTGCATAGAGGATACGTCTACCACTGAGACAAGTCTTAAAAGAAGAAGGTGAAGTAATCCCAAACTTTCACTATCTCTGTTTCTTCCAGCCACAAGCTGATAAGTTTTTTGTGTTGTATATTGTCACCATGATGTCCTTCTTTACCATCATTTTACAGGTAGTGAGTGTTGTTCAAATGTTTAACATAGGTGTTTGTGTACAAATTCTATAATACTGTCATCTGGGTTAACTGATAGCAAGAGGACATTTTTTTGAGAAGGGACTGCAAATTTCAGGTATGATCTAAGCTCATAAATCACAAAAATTTATTATTATTTTAGCAGCAATGAAATTGAATATTGTCAATGCCCTGAGACAAGCTTGAACTGGTTACGATTTGCTTCTTTGTTGGAGTATTTAAATAAGCTAGTCTGAAAAAAGTCTACTATGAGAGTTAATGAAACAAAAGCAATAATACAGATTAATAGGTCCCTTGAGATAAATAAAAACGACTTGGATTTTGTGAGGAACAAAATGCAAAATCGATCAAAGCAAGAAAATTTATCCTAGGCATTTTACTGATCAAGCTGAATGGCCATCACCTTGACATAGAAAGAACATTTCCCATACAGACTACTTCAACAAAAAGATTCATGCCTGATGGAGACTTGAAGGTTGATGGCTCCAATGTCATGAAAGATAAAATCTCAAATCAGTAGAATAAACATAAAAATTAATGATTAACTTATTAAAAGCAGAAATAAGAGTTTTAGCATTTCTGGTATTACTCATCCTTTACCACACTTTTGTTTCCCCATAAAAATATCATGAGGACTGAGGATATGATTCAGTGGATGAACATATGCCTTACAAGAATGATCAATAGAGTTATGATGCCAGCAGCCATGAAAATACCTAAGCTCAGTAGCTAATGCACAAGCTCTTGATTCAAGTCAAAGACCCTGTATCAATATATAAGATAGAAAGTATTTGAGGCAGATGATTACCATTAACTTCTGGCGTCCACAGTCATACTGAGCCACATGTGCACTTCTACATGAACATATATGTAAATATATATGCATGGGAACAGATATACATGTGTACACTCACAGACATGCATGAAAAATGAAAGAATAACATAATATAACCTATTTTTTATAGTTTATCAAAAATACAAAGAAAAAAATTTAATGGCCTTGTAGTTAGTACCATCAGAATGTCACTAATTTTAAACTCAAGGAAAATGTTACTATTTTTATCATTGATGACAGACTTAAGAATATCTATAAAGAGTATGAAAGAATCTTGCAGCCCTTAACATTAACCTGGGAGGTACAAAAATGGTAGCATGCTTTAGTTAGTCCTATGTGTTCAAGTTCCATATTTTCCATGTTTTTTACAGAAAATAAAAATAATGTATTTTTTCATTACACAACTTTCAAGTTATTTGCACTGAATTCTGAATGTAAATTTACATTCTGATGCCTGCCTAGCCTGATGCTAAACACCCACAGACTATGTTATAATTTCTTCCCTTATCATGTTAACAATCTATGTTCCTTCTGGTTCACTTCTAGCAACTGCAGACAGGTAATGAACCACGGAGAATTATTGGCTTGGTTCTGCTTAGTGCTTATATGATCTCCTCCTATACAAGGCAATGATTGGCTCTGTGTTTTAACTTCTCTCATCATGTTAAGATAAATATTCATGGTAACAATAGAGAGCCACCTTAATATAGTATGGGTGGGTGTGTAAACATGTTTGTGTATGTGTGTGTTTATATACATTTGTATTTTGCCTTCATATATGTCCATGTAAAAGGGTCAGATCTTAGAGTACTAGACAGTTGTCAATTGTCATGTGGGTTCTGTAAATTGAATCTGGGTCCTCTGGAATAGCAGTCACAGCTCTTATCCACTAACTGATCTCTCTGGCCCCCACCTTAATATTTTTAACTCCTGAACCTTTTATCTGGGTTTGTTTCCTAGTTCTTGCTAGTCCCCTATTCCTGGGCTTGGGGACCTTCCTTTTCTGCATAATTACTCAACCTTGATGTCTTTGTAGTTTTTTCATATGCCTTCATAAAAATATAGAATCTTCAGCAACTGATGAAGGCAGAAGCAGAGATCTATAGCTAAACACTAAGTTAAGCTACCTGTCCAGCTAAAGAGAGAGAAGAGAGAGTATATGAGCAAAGCGATTAGGATCATGAGGAGGAGACTCACAGAGGCGGATGACTGTTATTAGGAGCTCACTGACTCTGAAATAACTGCTGAGGAACCTTCATGGAAAGGATCTAAACCCTTTGAATGCAGGTGGCACTTGAACTGGCAGTTTGTGGAGCCTCTTACTATAGGATAAGAGTTTATTCCTGGTGCATGAACTGACATCTCAGACCCCATTCCCTACAGATGGCCTAACTCAGCCTTGATACTAGGATCAGGGACTTGGATCTCCCTCAATTGGATATGCCAGACTGAACTGACTTACCTTGGGTTCGTTCTTGGTCACATGTTGCCTACAATGCTGAAGTCAACTCATTCCTCATCCTAGAGCCATGTTCAGAAAAAAAGGTCTGCTCTGGCAGTGGATTGGGTGAGGTTCGTCCCCACAGGTTTATGTGCTAGAAGTATGGATTCCTTAAAGGCTGACCCTTTAAGAGTAAGTACTGTGAAGATAGTATCAGTCTAGGAAAAGATTAATATCTGTCTTGACAGATGTGTTAAATATATATAACATAGACATTAAATATATAAAAATACATGTTAAAATTAGATATTAAATGTATTTTAAAATTAAATACATGTGTGTGTGCATGTGTGTGTATGTGTGTGTGTTAGCCAACAGGAGAGACAGTTTGTTAAAGTGAGTTTGACCTATTTCCCCCATTCCTGTGGCTCTTTCTCAGCCATGAAATGCAGATCCTTGCTAGATGCTGCTAATACACTGACTGCACTCATGATCTCATGAGCAAAAGCACTTCTCTTATTTACATGTAACCTGCCATCAGATACTCTGTTTTTAATATCACAAAACAGATGAGATTTAACCCCACAAAATTTCCCTGTCTTTGAACTCTGCCAAGCCTTTTGTCAGTCAGCTTTTCAGGGAGAGATTAGGCTTAAGAAATCTTTGAGTCCTTTGTCCTTTGTATTCTGTTTAAATGGAGTAAAGTATGGCACATACCCACACCTAATTTACTAACTCAGAGAGATTCATATGGAAAATGACAGTTCAGTAACTTTAAAAAAATCTTCAAAGTATGAAAATAAAAGAAGATTGGAATATACCTCTCAGTGAAATCACTATTTCTGCTCATCCACTATGTGCTTTTTAGGGGGCAAGTCATAATCACAAATGTGTTCATTTTCAATTACAATGGCTAATATCAATAAGAAATGACTCATATCAGACTGTTAGAGTACACAGTGTCTGGGCCTGCAATAAAATCAGTTATGAACCATAAAGAGGTTTATCATGGAATCAGAAAAAAAAAATGAGACCGTGAGATGAAACTGTTTGTTGGCAGAGGCTGTGCAAGGCTGATAACTAATGAACAACATGTCTGAATTCTTGGACTTCAATGACCCTTGGGAACATCTGTACAACAGTGGTTGGTCTGATACATCAGTCTCTCTTTTCTGATGAGTATTTTCTGTCTTTGGAAATCTTCAACTATTTAATCAGTAATGGTCCCTTTGGTTTAAAAGTGATCCTAGCTCTTTACAGTGACTGACTCATTATCTGTCGATTTCATAGTGGAATTCTCAGAAGGCATCTTCTTTCTTTATCTCCAGGTTCTTGGGGGACTCGGCACTGAAGCTCCCAAGAACAGACAACAGTATATTTTTAGCACCTATTGTAGTGGGATAAAAACCAGGTTAGGAATCAAGAGAGTTGAGTTTGGGTTTAATATCTGACACTTAACTAGTTCTGTGACCTTGAGTGAGACCTCTAATTGTGATCATTTGAAAAATAAAGAAAATAACACCTGTGCTGTCTGAAGCGAAGAGTTTCATTTGTCACAGTTATACTATGTATCAATGTACTGTGTTGTGTTCCTCCTACATTTCCTTATCATTAAATATTTACTGACTACTAGTGTATTACAGAATCTGAAATTGATGTGGAAAGAAATACAGGTGAAAGTATTTAGTCACACAGACTGTAGAATCTAGGTGAGAAGTAACATAAATTGGCATGGGGAAGAATGGGACACAGAACACATCAGGGTGGAGACAGAGGGATTGCACTTTAAACTGATGTGAACAGGACAAAGGGTTTCTCTTTGAGAAGAAAAAGATGAAGGAAATCAAGTTACCTTAAGCTGTCTTTAGACTTCTTAACTGCCATCCCTATGTTTAGCTAACATCTTGGTGACCATTAGTTTAATTCTTTAGGATGTAAAGACAGACACATAGCTCCCACCAATCTATAACAAAGACTAACAATTTTTCAACAATAACATTGCAGGCCTAAAACAGAGGTTTCTCAACTTCAATTTAATCCACCTACATAATGCTTCCAAGTAAATATTTTAAAAGTGACTTGATTTATGACTTTGTTCTGTCTATAAATCTGACTATAAATACTGTCATCAAACTATTAACACATTGCTGTATAAAATTTGGTATAACTTAATTCTGTGTTCCTAAGCTATCAGCATTCATTACTGGCTTCAGAGCAAACTCTCTTTTCCACTTAAAGGCAAGGCAATAGTTGCACCTTGGCATTGACACATGGGATACATGGGTAGTAAGCAGAAGAGTTGAGGAAGAAGTTGGAACTGTAAAATGCACTAAGGACTAGACAGGAACAAAGGCAAAATGGCATCCTGAAAGTCTAGTGAAGACAGTATAAGAAGGGTCACGGTCCAGTGACCTGTACCAAAGGGTGAGTAAGGGAGTACTGACAAAATGTACATGATGTGATGGGGAATTGTTATTGTCCAGTTTAGTAGTGGGAGAAGCATTTATTTAGCAAAGTACACCTCTAATGTACCTTAAGCACTTAATTACATAGCCCCATAGTATGGCTATCTGCAGTATAAGGTGGTTTGGTTTTAGTGAATCGGGATATGATGAAGTTGGTAATAAAATTATCACAGTGTTAATAAAGTACATTAATATACAATGGCCAAAGAAACAACAAACAATCTGTGCAATTTCAGTGTACCAACTCTGAGCCACAGTTAGAATGGTGTAATTAACATTTGACCCTCATTAACAAGCAAATAATATGGCTAACATCTTAACATAACTAACCCAACTGACTGTTAATTGGATGAAAAGATTATTACTGTAATAAATGGGACAGTACACTGGAAAATAATCACCATCAATTATGCTGGACAGAGTCTTGATAATTTATTCTAGGAATATATTTTCACCTTTTGATATACAAATTTCTTTAATATCATTATTCTGTTAAATAAGGATAATTTAAAACATAGATTAGAAGATATCCTTACATAAATGTGTACTTTGAGAAACTAAATACAGATATTAAGGCTCAAAACAATCATGTCAAGTACTGATTGAAAACATTAAATTTATATAGAATTTAAAACAGTAACTTAGTGGGTAATATACTGCAACTATTGGTTATTTTTCCTATAGTAACTAGTCACCAAAGTGTCTACAAATTAGATCCACCTCCTGGTATTCATATGTGATACATTTTTATCATATTTAATAGGGCTTAACTATAGACCAAAACAATAAGGTAGGACAGAGTGTATGATTGTCTTATTGTTCACATTTTACTTCGTTATTGAAGAACCCTGAGGCAAATGATGAGAATGTATATGCCGTTCCATGGACAGACCCAGTAGAGATGAACTAGCACCTACAGGCAGCAACAACTCTTCATGTAATCAACAATTTGGCTACTGATTTCCATGGCTTGGATATGATTTGAAATAGTCACTGAAAGGTCAAGTGCTGGGAGCTTGGTCTCATCATGTGACATAGAGGGTGACCTTAAGACAGTAGAGACTGATAGTATGTTATTAGAGTTTCTTGTAGCAAAGACAACGGTAGTCTCCATAGAAACTTGAGCTAATTTTAATGGGAATTTTATAAAGAGGGAAAACATGATCCATTCATCCCTGTATTCTTACACTCCCTTGATACAATTTTCCCTTCCTTTCCCATATTCCTTCTACAGTTATTATAATATCCGCTGCTATGAGGACCATACAACAGCTCCACGAAAGCTAGTAAGTAATATCCCCAAAGTCTCCAAAAACATGAGTATGCTCAAACTCTTGCTTTATAAATTGACAGAGGCTCAGGAATTACATTAAAGTAACAGAGTAAACCATGTGTGTTCCACCTAAGCAAGCTAGTTTATATGTTGACTAAAATCTCTAGAGCTCTTATTTTTTTTAATTCTTCCTTGTTTTGTTATATTTATTTAATTATTTTAACAAAACAACCTTAACCTGAAACCTCAAATTCATTACCTACTCAAACTCTGGTAGATAAAGAACGTTGTTTGTTGTAGCCTCTAAGCTTTGGAAATTGCAAAAGAAAATGATTTTCCCTCTATCAAATATAATTCTTCATGTTAACTTAATGAGTAAGGAAAAAAACACCAGAAATATGTATAATAAAAATAAGGAGGAAAAATAGCATTATGCTAGTGAATATAGTACTGAAAAAATATTTAAAACTTTAAATATGTATGTTTTATACATTCATGAAATTAGAGTAGCCTTTATCAATTCTCAAGAACCTCCCACCCATTTATAACAAAATGTCCAATTCCTTAATGATTTACCTCCACCTCCCATCTCATTTTATGAGGTTATTTCTTTCATTGGGTTTTGGGACTCCTTTGCTCTATCTAGATCAGTGGCTCTCTGCCTGTAGGTCGTAACTCCTTTCTGTGTGTGGGCGGGGGAGGGTAGGGAATGGTCCTCTCACAGAGCTTGCCTAAAGCTGTTGGAAAACACTGATTTATTTATAACAGTAGCAAAATCAGAGTTACAAAGTAGCAAAGAAATAATTTTACATTTGGGGTCACCACAACATGAGGAACTCTATTAAAGGGTCCGGTTGAGAAACATTGCTCTAGTTGGTTTCAAGTACCTAAAATTAAAGGATCTTCCCACTACAGTTACCTTTGATAGGGCTATGGGCTTTCATCTCCTAGTTTGGTCCACTGGGCCCTTCTTGTACTGTTATCACTGAGGAACAGTATTTCAATGTATGATCTTGAAGGGCAAAAATACCCAGTGTAGTCTCTCAATTTTTAAATATGTATTTTAAAAACAAAGCATACATCTAATTTTATAATTTTAGAAAATAATTTCTGATACAGGTAGGAAAATGTTCCTCTCATTTGGAGCATTACCTAACTGATTCCTGTAACATAATTTAAACTCACTGTCACTCTCTAGTCACTTTCTTGGGTGATCTCCATAGTCACTAAAGAGTAGACATTATTTCTCATTCTGCTATCTCATGGCAGATGTCATATTTATATTTAATTAAATATTATGTTTAATATTTTTTATATTCTAAGATTTTGGCAATATATTTACTCAACTGTTAACTAACTATATTCTCAGTCTAAGAATATTAGCTCAAAGATAGTGATTTCTTTCCTATTTACCTATCTATAAAACTTATGACCTGACATATGCTAGAAGCTAAATAGAAACAAGCAAAAATCCAAATCTCAAGTATATTGTATTTTGACCATTTTTCCCCATCAGAAAAAAATTATAAACTTACTCACCTATATATTTATTTCATAATACACCCCTTGCCTGGCATTGACTCCTCTTTAACCTGACAAATTCTGTCTCACAATCAGATGTTGCCTACCATGGAAAATGCCCTAGTTTACAAAAAACTGTAGATACCATTTTATTTTTATTTTAATAGCAAACTTTGTTATGCACTATGAACCCATCTTTTTCTCTGATTCTGAATTCATCCAGGCTAGAATGTATCAGATTATAACTTAGGTCTAATTTGTCTTGGATTCTGTATAAGGCTGGGTACTTTATCATTGTGAAATATAGATGAGCCAATTCATAAACAATTACTGCAACCCATGTTCAAAATATATTAGGATTTCTAAAGACTATCTTTAAAAAGAAGGGACTAGAACCAGAACACAGACCACTTTCTGATATTTGAAATATACTTTGAAATTATCTAAATTAATACAAGAATATAACAGACAAAGCTCTAATCCATGCAAAAAGATACAGGTAGTCAAGCCTTCAAAGACTACTTATAGCTCCATGTGAAGACAATGTACATCTGTCTTGATCACCTCTCATAATTCAATTATTTATCAAAGGTTCTAGGGACAAAACACTATTGTTTGTTTTCATTTCCAAACTTACATGTCAATAATTTAGTCTACAATATAAACACACTTAGAGATAAGACCTGTAGTTAGTGGTCAAGATATAAGAAAGTTCTAAGGCTATAGGCCACATTCAGTTATATAGTACCAGAAGAACAGACTCTCTTCTTTTTCTTTCATTAACATTGCTCTGTTTCTCAGTCTGTCTGTGACTGTCATTAGAAGAGAGAGTGAAAATCAGTCATGTCTTGTGTAAGCCTAAATCTACATTTTGCAGTATTGGAAATTAACCCAGAGACCCACTACTAAAATATGTGCAGAGAGTGAGAGACTTTGAAGCACCCAGTCCTAAGGGAGATGCCTCATCAACCCCCTCACTCAGAGCTCAGGGATCTACATGGAAGAGGAAGAAGACAGGCTGGGAGAGCCAAAGGTGCTGGATGACTTCAAGAAAATAGCATGTTCCAGAAACAACAGGACTGATGTACACATGAGCTCACAGAGACTGATAGCACTCATAAGACCTCATAGGTCCATGCCTGTGGAGGTCTCAGCAATGAGAGAGGGAAGGGGAAGTCAGGGTCCCACCTCTAACCAAGGAGCTATCTGCAGTTCAAATGTGCTGGTAAAGGGGAAGTCTGACTTTTCCAATAGAGTGTCAGCAATATATCAAGTTCATGGGCTCCATGCTCAAGAATAGTTGGCCAACTCAAAATGAACTTCATGTTGGTTTTACTTTCTTTGGTTTGTGTACCTTTTTTTTTTTTCATTGTTTGTCTTATTTGTCTTTGTTTTCATTTCTGTTTGGTTTTGGCTTTGTTTGGAAAAAGAGAGAGATCATAAATTGGAAGGAGAGGAAGGTGGGGAGGTTCACTGGGGAGCTGGAGGGGAGAAAACATGATCAAAATATATTGTATAAAAAATGAAATAATAATTTTAAAAGAACCCAGAATAGCGGAGTATGGTACTACTTACAATTGCAGAATTTTGGAGACAGAGATAATCAGCCTTGATTCTTAAGAAGAGCCATTGTTACACAGCATATTATTTTCTTAACAACAGAAAACAGAGAACCAAATTGTGAAAGTAAAATACTATCTCAGACATCTGTCATCCAGACCAGTGAGAACATGAATTTCTATTGCTTACACAATGTAGCCATATTGTTAAGGTAGTCAGAAGAGAATAATACGGCATTTTTAAGGCAATAACAAAGGAGAAACAGTGATGGAATTTGGTGGAGGACATAAAGATCTACAGTAGGATGGACTACAAAGAGGAAAACAATGACTGTACCAATTGAAAAATGTATGTGAGAAATGTTAAGTCAAAAGATGGTTCAAAGGGTAAATGGGTAGCCTTAATGTGTGTTATGAATGGAACAACAGGGCCAGTGAATGGTCTCAGGGGGTAATAAACCTAATGAGCAGAGTTCAATCTGAGGATCAACATGGTGGAAACAGGGAACCAACTCCAGCAAATTGTCTCCTGACTTCCACATCTACATGTATAGCAACTTCCCCTACCCTACACACTCACCTATACACACAAATACACACATAAATGCAATTTTTACAAAAGTACAATACCATAAGAGCCAGGAAATGGACAGATTTCATGACCTTTGACAAGAAAGGCACTTCCTTAGTGCCACCTAAAGCACAGGAAAAAAGATAGAAATCTGCAACATTACAGAACACACAGTCACATAGGTATATGTATCTACATCCACCCACATAACTGTCTAATGACAAAGAATCACCCTCCCTACAATTATGGGCTATTTTGTTTTGAAATTGGACTGTGAAAATTCCAAGCAGAACAGGCATTCTGTTTTAAGTGACCTCACAGTGAGCTTTGCATCCAGGTGTTGAAGAGAACAGCACTGACACATGCTATGCTTTCGAGATTTGAATGATGCCCAGAGCTTTCATATCCTTTACACACTGATGATGGCAAACATGGGCTCCGTATGTACAACATAAAACCTAATAAAATATCCAGCTGTTCCTTCCCTGGTGACTCTTGCTGTTTCTGTCTGAGGTGCTGTAATGTCAAATTTTCATGAAAATGCTTAGAAAACATACAGTATAAATGTACTAGGCTAGAAGATCCATGGTATGTTTGCCTTTTTCTTTGTGCCTGTCATCATATATCAAATGCAGGCGAGGAAGCTTTATTTCCCAGTGGTCTAAACCTAGAGGATAATGCATATTCTTAATAACCAGTCATTTCTACATTGCTATCTCCTGCAATATTTCCAAGAATATGCTTTCTTTGTTCTCTCTCTCTCTCTCTCTCTCTCTCTCTCTCTCTCTCTCTCTCTCTCTCTCTCTCTCTTTTCTCTCTCTCTCTCTCTCAAACTAAGAATTCATCCATTTCTGGAAAATGCAGAGGTAAAAAAAATAGAAATGCATAATAGTAAAGATTGATTTTCTTAATTAAAGTGCACAGAATCACCCCAATTCCATGTTGGCTCTTGAGAAATTCTGCAAAATCAATTCAACAAAGCATAACCATGCTTAAGGCACAAGAGGTACTAAACTGGATAACAATATTCAGCTTTAAACTTCTCTATGTAGATTTATATGTAATTCAGAATAGCCCATGCTCACAGGATTTTTCTATTTCCTTACACTATACAGAACTTCAAGAGTTTTACAAGAATGAAGAAACTGTTTTGGATTACATGATATATTACAATTCCACCAGCCACAAAACGTCACTTCTCTGGTTCCCATAAACTACTTGATTTTGAATGTACATAGATGAACTCAGAGACAAACCAGGATAAAATTAATTCAATTCAATGGGTTGAATACTAAGTGATAAAGTGATATGAGAAATACAGTTATGTAAAAGAATGTTCCAGGAACATTTAAATCTGCAGTCTTCCATGTGGCTTGACATGGGCATTTTCAGTATGGTAGAGTCCCAAGTGGCCTTGCAAAAGAGATCAGGTGTATGATGATCTCACTGCTGTTCTTATCAGTAGATACAAAGGGAGCAGTTTTTAGCAATTACCCTCCTACATGCTAGCACTCAAAGTAGTCTCAGCAGACTTACTCCCATGTGGGTCAGAATACAAATACCAGAGGATTTTGGGGCCTAATGGTTATCACATGAAAGTAGCCATGAACAATGTAAAGCACTATACTGTTACAGCAAAACTGAGTTCTAGACATTAACATTTAAAATTTGCATATGATTGCATTGCAAAACATAATTCCTTTTATGTTTGTCAAGTACTAAGTCATATAAAAAGCTGTCTATAATTCATAGCTGGCCAGATTAGACTTCCAAACTGTAGTTTTCTAATTTTGCCTCTATAATAAACAACACCCTCAAATCTAAAGCTGGAATTCTGTTTTAACATATAGACCTTTGGGATCACCAAAATTATTAGCTATGGTCTAGTGGTCATACTGTCACCATCTGCTTGAATGTCTACATTTTTATATGTAAATAAGCAAGACTATGATTGGTAGTTAGTTTCTAGAAGAGATCTAAGAGAGCTGGTATTTTAAAAATGACTAGGCAACAAAGCAGATTTCAGTTGAATTTTGAACACATGGATCCTATAAACAGCAATACCACTGAGTATTCATGTTAATCCATGCCCTATGTCTATTAGTGTAAAGGATCTCAGGCATGCATGTCTTTATATTCTTAACTTTTACCTCAATTTTCTAGAGTACTCAAGAAGATAAATTAGCACCAAGAAATGATCGTATACTACAACCATGGATTCTTAAGAAGAATATGGAATAATGAGAAAACTTACCTGAAGAAGAAAGCAAGGAACAAGTCATTAGGAATCAAGCAGCAGGCATCATTTTCAAGTCCACGAGAGGAGGCATGAAAAAGAGCAGAGAAGAAAAAGAAACAACATGATTCACTCATATATTCAGAGATGTTGAGGCTATACAATCATAAAGCTAATACTATTGCTAATAACCTATAAGGCTTTGGAGATCCCACTGGCCGTGTTCCTTTGTTTTTCCCTTACCACTCATTACAAAGAAATGCTGTTGGCAGTATCTGATGAAAACCTGTGAGGCACATGTTTGATAGCTAATATGTAGTGAACAATCTGACCACTTAGGCTAGTGAGCAACACAGGACAGTTTTGAAAATGATTTGAATGAAGTCTTTATCTGAATATAAGCAGGCAAGGGGTTAGGGCGGAAATTATACAATGAGAACAAAATTGAACAATTCAGATATGTTTATAGAAAGCTTGCAACTTGGGGCATCTCATTTGCTATCAAATAAAGTTGTTATTCATGATGTGCACTGACAATAAAAACTGGCTGTCATGTATAAAATTTTGCTGTCAGGGCACATTCAGACAAATAAACATTTTCCAAATAAATGCATTAAGGTAGAATAGGAAAGTCTCTATAAAATATTTGTGTGTCATTTTCCTGCCTTTTCAATGCCTCCTTTAGTATATATTATGATGCCAAGAGCTAGTAATTCATGAGAATGTCAACATTTTCCATAAATACATATTTTAGTTTTTACAAAAAGTCATAATAATAAAGGCATTGAGAGCTAAAAATGACAGAAACTTCAAAATACTCTTCAAAGATCCAGGGAAGATTAGAAAAGTTTTCATTGATTTGTATGATCTTCTTGTTGTTGTTGTTGTTGTTTGTTTTTCTTTATATCACTTGGCTGCTCTAATGATCTACTGAACCAGATCCCTCCTAGGGCTGGAAACACATTAATGTGGTCCACAGATTGAAGCTTTTAGTTAACTATTCTTTTTAGCACATCGGTCCTCTTCCCAAGTGGTATTTTTGAGCAGTGTGAGATTCAATTACTTAAAACATGTTTCCACATGACAGTAAATTGGACCTTTCATCCACATAACCCTTCATTATCTCAGATTCCCACAATCTCATTGGCACAGCCAATAAAAATATGGGCTCATATTCAGACTCCTTATATCACCTTCAACAGTTCCCAGGCTGGTAGTAGATATCACCTATTTCTAACTTACTCTTCACTATGGCTACATTAACAACAGAATTCCTCTCATGTTTTAAAAATCTGTATATTTTTCAAAGACATTAATGTTTTTTATTTGTATTTCTATTATATGCTAAAGAATAAAAGAAAAGAAAAAAAAACTGGTTCCCATGCTCTCATTTCCTCCGGGAAATCAACAGCAATGAAAAAGAGAAAATTAATTAGAAAGAAAACAGGGAGAGGTACAAGTAAAGGTTTGGTGGCAGTACTGCATAATGCAATTTTAGTGAAATCTCAAGAAATAAAAAGTAATGAAATACTGCATCATAAGAAATGAAGTAACCAAATTGAAAGCAATTTGAATAAAGTACTTTTTGTAGGTATGCAATTCCCAAACCAACCAGTCTTGAGTACACATGGGCCCTTTTTTTAGTGTTCCACATCCAACATGAACTCAACTAAATATTTAAAGGATTTACTCAAAACAAAGTTCAACAGCATACTGTCACATTGCTGTTCATGTGCCAGAGCATAATAGTTGTTGTCTACACATTACTTTTTAGAGTTAATTTTTCATAAAACCACAGTTCCTAGTCTTTACGACCTTCATCCATTCATTTTTCAGTCAACCACTCTCTAGTGAGAGCATGGCTACCTTGTCTGAGATCTCATGAACAGTTTTAGAGCACCCAGATGTGAGTGTGTGATGAGGAAAAATAGAGTGGGACAGATGTAATCCTAAAAGTTTACAAAGTATATGACATGTTCCATTACAATAAATAAATAAGGAACAAAATAAGCTCACTGTGGAGACTCTAAAATAAAAAATAAAACTCAAGAAATACTACTTTTAACACTCTCCAGCTTCTCTAACCAACACAAACAGAAAAGAAGCTTCAAATTATCCTGATGTCAAGGTCCTTATCATCCTTCTCTGATGCTTGATTTCTACACTTCAGTTTTTAAAATGGAAAGGGGCCTGGAGTAGCTCAGTGGTAGATTTGTCTAGGACATTGGAGGCTCCTGATTCAATTCACAGCATGTCAAATCCAAGTAAAACCCAGGAAGAGAATGACTTGTCTTTTTTGCTGAAAGCAATCATAATATTACTAACCATAATTATTTACTAAGAAGTATTAAAATTCAGTACAAAATTCCTGGGATGGTGGGATTTAACTTTAATCATATTGATGAGTTCACTGTGTGCTTTAAAGAAAAGTAGATTTGATTGTACCATGGAGCCAAAGTTGTATGGTTTCTGCCAAAGGAACCAAAACTGTGCTTATTACTTGTGATAGAGTATCTTCACTAATTATGCATACATTAAAAGACTACTAGATGTTACAGGAAAATGTTACAAAAAAACCCCGTTCCTTAATTTCTTAAAGGTACTATTAAAAGCATATAAAATGCTAAGATTAATGAATGCTTATAGGATCAGAGAAGCTAATCATAGTAATGTTTTATGTGTGAATAAACAAAGCATTTATTAACTATCAAATCCAAGTAAATCAGCATATAAGAAATTTGTGTAATTTCGCCTCAGAATAAATACTTTGTTGTTGTACTACTGTTTCAGAAAATATGGAATTCAACTTCAGGTAGCATGCTTGATATAAAACTGTATTTTGTGGGAACAGATTCAAAGCATTTTGAATTTGAGTAGACTTTAAAGACAACAAATCTTTATTTTCCTTGTAGGTCACAGCCATGGGCAGAGTTGTCTGTCTCTTATTGGCTTAATCTAACTAGCCTTGAAAAGAGATGTTATGGTTTTAGAGTAAATTTTACCTTCCAGTGAAGAAAGCCACAAGTCCATTGCTAAATTTCCTTGCTCAATGGATGGAAAAACCAACAGGTTTAAATTTATAGCAAAAACTACACAACATTTTGTAACTTCCAAAATGACCTTCATATACTAGGTCACTTTCCAATGGCTCCAGATTGTTGGAGTTTATTCACAAAGGAAATCATTAATTCCTTCCTGATACAGAAAGTATTTCTCACCACATGGGGATAAAACATCTTTTGAAAACCTTCTCATTTAAACTCTAGGATGAGTATTTCTAAATATTTGCTGGGTGCAGACATCACCTCATCTGGTGGCAAGTCAAATTAGCTAAAGGCAAAATGAAATTTGTTTATTGCAATTTTTCTTCCTTCACAGTCTTTCCCCACACCCTTTGTTTTTGACCTTGTTAAAAAAGAACACATCAGGAACCAATTCAGGGTTGTAAGAAGACAGCATGCTTTCATTTACTAGTATTGTTTTTCAAATTGTTTCACAGTTTGATTACTTGGTCCTGGAAAGAGTTGTTGTGAGGAAGGAAGCTACCACTTTGATCTTCAAGGTTGGGGTGTGGAAAACACACACACACACACACCTACACACACACACACACACACACACACACACACACACACACACACACACACACCCCTTTTGCAGATCTTTAAATTGCCTCTGCAAGTTTGGTCTCCTTTTTATCTGTGACTGGCACCTTTGATGACGGTATAGTTTCTCACCTTGTGCCATCAAGCTGACAGTGTCAAATGTACTAAGGTTATAAAACACATGTGTTCTTGCCTCAATGGTCTACAGGGAATTCCTTTATGGGCTGAATAGATTTCAGGACTGTGAGTTAAGCTGAGTTATAGGACCTAATAATTGCCAACTTAGCTTCAGTTTTGTGTCTTACTACAACACACACCATCAAAAACCAATTTCTGAAAAATAACTGGTGTTTTCTTTGTCTAAGACATAAAAGCATGTCTGTCTTCTCTGAACACTTGAAAAGATCTATGTCCATGTCCTCTGCTAGAAAGACTATTATAAAATCTGCAGTACTCTAGAGCTGGGGTAGTATGGAAAAGGGGGGGGGTAGAAGAGAAGCATATGTATAAAGAATGAATTAGAACAGCCAATGATTCATCTTGCCCTGGGTCTGAGTGAGAAAAAAAATCTCCTTTATGCCAGACACTTAATGGATTGTATCATATAAAAAAAATTATTTCCCAAAGCTAAGCATAAAAAAATATAAACAAAACAAAAACACCAAAACTACCCCTGAAGATGGTCAGTTTTATATTTGTGTTTAGGGACAGGATAACACAGTTGATATGGTTTCTAACTTCTCTGGCTTTCCGTGGGTCCTCTGTCTCCTTATGATTTCCACACATCTTCTCAATCCTTTGCTGCGCATCAAATCTCAGTATACTTGGAGGTTCTGCAGTCATCACTTCCTGTTATCAATCAAAACTGACACTCCTCCAAGATGGCTGAGTTCTTCTAGCCATTACAAAGAAAAGCCTTGTTGATTTGGATTAAGATCATTTATCCTAATGTATTGGTGTACACATAGGAATGGATATTGTACATTTGTCCTTATTTTTCAGCTGTTTACAAAATCCAGATGAATGTAACAGCACAGCAGTTGGGAACAATATTCTCACCAGAAAAGCTTCTTGGCCCACTAGCCTGTGCGGGCTAAATTTCTATTCTATCAACATTCCAGAAAGAAATCATGCTACCCTGTTTCAGCCACAGGTAATTACTCTACAAAACACAAAGTGATGTTTTTCATTATGTAAGCAAGTAAATAATTACACAAATTAGTCTTTGTTTTACATAGCATATTTGATTACAGATGATATAATAACACAGTGGACACATTTTTTGAAAACTTATGGCCTATATGTGATGGACTGAGATACAGTTCATTGCCAGGTTTGTTCCTGAGTTGTGTGAGCAATATGGCTTCTTGCTGATTATGTTAACAAACTGCACTTCTCTTATAAACAAATTCAGCTCAAGTTCAATCACTTAGAACAAACATAGGGGCAGGATTTAATTCACACCTATCTTTTCTATAACAGCCTCCATACTTTCATTCTCTTCATGGTGATCTTTCTAATAAAACTAAAGCCTAGGGCTTTTACTCTTTCAATTACACATAGCAGAAAGTGATCCTTCTAAGGGTAAAATTATAAGAATGGGGAGGGGGAAGGCTGTAGAAATTTAGGAAGAGCCAGGTTTAATTAAGGTCCCAGGGATACTGTCTTACTAATGTGTGATTGAATCAACACATCTAGAGCCACTGTTAATAAAATGGCTGAAGCTGGAATATAATCAAGCCTCAGTGGAATCCATGAGAATAAAATGGCTTAAGATAGCATAACAGAATCTGAGGCATTGTATCCTGTCAAATACATTTTTTTCTTTCCTTCCTTCCTTCCTTCTTTCTTTGTTTCTCTCTCTCTCTCTCTCTCTCTCTCTCTCTCTCTCTCTCTCTCTCTCTCTCTCTCTCTTTCTTTCTTAGAAGAAGGAACATGTCTGAACAAACTGAGGAGAAGAGCCAGTGAGCAAGGATTTGGTAGATTTCCCTCAGTGTCAAGCACAAATAGGGAAGAATCAGTCATCAGAAGCACATTCCCTGATTAAAGTTGGAAAAGTGCTCAAGTTACCCATTGCCTGGATAAATTTGTACTATGATTCTTCATTGAATGTCTCTGTTTTGATATCATTTCAATACACCCTTTCAGACAACAAAGCTCTACCAATACTAACACTAATATAGTCATCTGGTAATGGTCATTAGTCCTGTGTCCTCAATGGAAGCAAAGAGAATTACAAGTATTATGTATTTTCATCATCATAAAAACATAAAAATGGTGAGAATGCTGAGTGTTGACTCAGTGGGTAAAGTGCATGCCACACTTGCCTGAGGGTCTGAATTCAATTCCCAATACCAAGCAAAACCCTGAACTAAGAAAAGTAGGGATGATCTAGGGCTTAGTAACTATTCAGTACAGTCAAAGTTACCTGGAGCTCACCTTGTAACTTTGTGCAGTATGTACAGTTATTTGCATGCATGCTTGCACAGTGCACATACACACACACACACAAACACATACACATGCACACACAGAATTCAATAGGCTTTAGTTTACAGCCAAGACTCAGTATAAATATGTCTTGACTACACTAAGAAATTCATAAGGACATACAGACACATATATGAATTCAAGGCTATTGTTACCAGTGCTAGAACTAATAAGCACTCACTCAATTGCAGAACATCATGAAGAGGTACTCCCACAACTGAGTGATAGCTCAGACCTGGAAGTTTCCAGTTACACTAATTCACACAGACTATGTTGCTTACCTATTACTCTTTTGGTCACCTTTTCAAAATTTCTATGACTACAAGTAGCACACAAAAATTTTCAAGTGGAAATAGCAGCAAGAGAAAATATATTATCTTGTTTATTTCATTTTAAAAACATGAGGCACAATTCATTAAGTCCATGAATACAATATGCCACAAATAAATCTATATGAGAATAGCACTGCCAATTTCAAGCCTTTTTACAAGTTCTAAATACAGCCAACAAACTGTATACACAGTCACATCAATCTTATGTCTCACTAGAAAAGCAAATGAGTGTTAATATTCTTTAGCCTGTGTAAATGGTAAAATAAATAGTTCTTGAGCCTAAGAAAGATTTAGATATCAGGCATGCAAATTATACCATCTTTCAAATAGATAAATGAATTCATTTGTTAAATTTTGCTTATCATTTTTGAAAATTTTCTTATTATAAATTGAAATTGATAGCATATAAAACTTGATATAACACATTCCCATACATAAACCACTTTCAAGGAAACACCCAGTTGCATTGTGTTTCATTCTACCCAACTACAAGTGTCCTCAAAATGTCATCAACAATAAACTGTAAAGGGCTTCACATCTCCTCATTAAACAGCCTCCCTAAGGCACTGGGATGCAAACAGAAATCGGCTTCTCTCTAAAAAAAACTCTTAGGAATTCAGACACAGACAGCATTTTTACTAAACATGAAAGTTTATATTTTGAGTCCTGTTTATGTTATAATCAGTACAGGGGGTAGAATAAAAAAAAAACAGCTTATGCAATTTCCATATTAATGGATCTAATATTTTCTTGTCATACCCTAAGTGTCTGGTGCACATTTGAAAATCTAGATTAGAGAATGTGTATTGTGCATGCCCTGGGGTTCTTTTGCTAGATTCAACCATGAACTATCAAATGATGAAACAAAAAGCAAACATCTTAACACTGAGAATGTCACAATCAACATCAACATCATCCAAATTACTTTGTGAATGACCTTTACTCTCCCAAGTCATATACATATAAGTATCACTAAGTGGACAGAGAAGGTTGTGTTTATATATATATATAAATTTGAATTTAAAGCATTCAAAGAAGTCTACGGAGGCCACTGTTTTTCAAATGACCACACACAAACACATACTCCTGTATATATATATATATATATATATATATATATATATATATATATATATAAACACACACCACACACACACACACACACACACACACACACACACACGTGTGTATGCATGTGTGTCTCTATAAAACAAGGAAAAATAGACTGTTAATTTGGGAGGGAAAAGGGATTGTAGAAAGGGTTAGAGAGAAGAAAGTCAGGGGAGTAAATTATACAAGTATGATTTAATTTCAAAAAACTGAATTTTTTAAAGGGATAACTCACCATAATCAAATATCAAGAAAACTGATAACTGTGATGCTTACTTTTTATTGGCATTTAGATTTGTATTTGCCAAATAAAGAAAAAACATAGAAGCATACTGTTTGAAAAATAAAATGTAAAATTTATAGTTTTATAGATTGCATTTCTTTCCAACCTGAGCAAATGTATTCTAAAAATTTTACTTTATCTGATCTTTGGAAAACTCAAAATGTGTCTCAGAAACACCCACATTTGTTCTATATAGATAGGCTTTTAAACTACACATCCATAATGACTATTCAAGTATAACTATGTTCCTAAATAGCATGCTGTGATGATTTGGAAAAATACACACAATGTTCTAACTCTTTCTCTAATATGCATAATACCACAAAAAACAATTAATAGTTCTCAGTTCTATGCTTTACAATTGGTCTGTGAATTAAAGAGGAAGAATCAATAGCTTAATTTGCATAGGGTAGTTTAAAATGATTTTGAACATAGATTACTGCCTAGGTTTGTATTTGTGTAATGCTAAGTTCGTAGAATTTGGCTTCCTGGGTGTCTATCAACTTTATGAATTAAGATTAGGATCCTAAATTTAGAATTATGGATATTGATTAAGAAAATATTTTGTATATAATGCAATAAATACTCACATCATATACTAGCTGTGATTGCTTCTTGCTTGTCAAAAGACAAAATGTGAGGATAGGTTCTAATCAGGTTGATACCATCATTGGACTGCACCATACTCTGTGATCTCCTGAGCACTCAGACTTACATCAAGGTATGCCTGTAAGGCTTTCAGAAAGTATTTATGCTATGAGAGGGACAAAGCTGTAGATCATCAAAAAGCCAGGACCTTACAGAAACTGGCTCAGAATGTTATATAATCTCAAGTACATTGTGCTTTCCTATTCAATTGCTTTTCATCTGTTGGCTAAGGTAGCCAGGAAAATGCTAATGATTTGCACATGCCACAGAATCCCTTTTGTTTTTTTTTGTTTTTTTTTAAAAAACTTTATTTATTTATTATTTATTTGCCTTGATGTTTGCCTGGAACTGGAACTACAGACAGTTGTTAGCTGCCATGTGGGTGCTGGGAATCGAACCCGGGTCCTCTGGAAGAGCAGACGGTGCTCTTAACTGCTGAGCCATCTCTCCAGCCCCCCAGAATCCCTTTTGTAAAGAGATCCTGATCAACAAGCTTAATTGTTACTCTATCAGTATGGTAATGTGAACAGGAGCATGTGTATGTGTGGTCATTTGAAAAACAATGGCCTCCATAGACTTCTTTGAATGCTTAGTCATCAGGGAGAAGGATTTGGAGGTGTGGCCTTGTTGAAAGAGGTGTGGCCCTGTTGGAGAAAATGTCACTGGCTTTGGACATTGAGGTTTCAAAAGCCTGTGCTAGACCCAGTGTCCTTTTCTCTCCCTGCTGCTGACAGATCTGGATATAGAATTATCAGTTACTTCGCCAGCAGCATGTCTGTCTCTGTGCTGCCATGTTCCCTAGGAGATGAATTATTAAACTTCTGAAACCTCAAGCCAGTTCCAATCAAGTGCTTTCTATTGTAAGAGTTGCTGTGGTCATGTTGCATCTTCACAGCAACAGAACAGTGACTAAGACAATGTGTTATGTTTAGTTATGCAGGAAGGGGTGGATCTTAAATTAAGAAAACCAAAAGTATCATTAGCCATTTTGAAAGTTTCATGTAGTATCACTTTAATAAAATTTTTATTTTTATCCTTAAAAGAAAGATACTACAAGGCAATCAACATCAAGTCATTAATGAGTAGGCGAAATACTACTGTCAGTATCTGTTGAGGCACTAACACGTATGTCTTCGGGAACAGTAGATCAACACATAAGAAAGCAATATAGCTTTAAAATTCTAGCAGATTTGACAAGAGAAGGGAGGGAAAAATTAACAAGTAGATTGCTGCCATTGTTCCTGAAATTATTGCCAAACTCACACGGATCTCAGTAGTTTATGTAAACAGTATTTTGTGTTTTCAAATATACACTTAAATTTTTCACGAGATGGATCAGATGGGATGCATTCTTGTCATTTTTGGAAAATGTGGAGCAAACAAGCATGCCAAGACTAAGCTCAGCATGTGGGAATTACACTTTACGTGTTATTTTTATGCAGCTTTCTAGTTTTTTTTCTCTCTTATAGAAGTTAAAGTGCTGTGAAATATTAACAGGGACAATGCAATGTTAAAAGGTTTTAAACTATATATCTATCTCCTTTATTACACTGAGGTACCTTGTTACATTTTTAGCATATGCCATTATTATGAATGCCAGCCCATAACCATTACTATAAATTAAATAGCAGATCAATCGCCATGTAATAATGCAGCAAAGGGATATAGAAAAATGATGAAATGCTGGCAGGTGATCCATATAAAAGCTGCAGATTAAAACTTTACATTTAGACAGAGTCTGGCAGTCAATAAATTCTAGCTTGCTAGGAGTGCCTTACAAAATATTAGCTTATGTACTGTTGTTTGAGCTTCTAAAATTTACATAGAAAAATGTATTCTGTGTATTGAAATATTAATTCCCTTCAGATTGTAGCCTGAATGTTATTAGTAAACTCAATGGTGCATTTGGTTAATTTTTCAGCTTAGTAAGTACTTATAATCGCCTAGTATTAGACCCCCACATGGGTGTATCAGAGAGGAAAATACTTGCTGCAGTTTTGGCAGGGATGCGGAGTGTGGGAGGTACACAGAAGCAGTAGGGAAAGGGGAGAGTGGGGTGTATGCAACAGGAATACTTTAAAGCTTTTTCATTTTGGCACAATGGCTCGGGAGAGCTATTTAGTGTTACTTCATGGCTCTGTGTGCCTCCGAAACTCAGGAGCCTGGATTTGGTGTGATCTTTCTAGCTAGGAGTTTTCTTTGTGTAATATTTCAGGCATAGCTTTCCATTTCCTCCTTTCTTGACACATGGTAAACTCTTATTCTTCCCTTTCACCATCCTGGGCCCTGCTCTGAAAGACACACTTGTAAGCTGCACAACAGGATTGTGGTCATGAGGATTACAGGGGGGAAATAAGGAATATTTTAGCCTCTATCTCTTTGCATATCTATTTCCCTCTCTTTCTTCTGTCTCAAACATTTGACTCTCAGAAGGTAGAAACGTCCCTGTCTGCCTTATTTGAGAAATCATAGGCTGAATGAAAGGCATCTGTGGGCGTTATCAAAGAAAGACAAATGTTTTGCTTGCTAACAGTAGTCCAGAATACAGAGAGTAGTCTCAAAGCTCTGGTCTGGCAAGAAGAGGGATTGCTTTTTCATAGTGCTATTTATAAGACATTCAGCAATGTTATTTATCAACCTAGCCTTAGAGGACTCAGGAGGGAATCTCAGCTTTTATAAGTTTCTACCACCTGTCAAGACAACTGGCTTCCTTCAAGTTCCTATGAAACAGTGCTTTTATTTGGGAAAACCTTTCATAACTGATTTACCCATAGGCATCTAGAATAACATTCAATTGTAAATTCTGAATACCGTGTATTCTCTTCCTTTATAATAAATACATATTTTACTGAATCAGTTAAAACAAAGGTTCAATGTCAGGTCTTGGGGGAAAAATGAAGATGAAAGTTTTGAAAATGGGATTCAGGTTGAAGAGGAATTTGAGTAGAACGGACTGAGCAGGGAAAGCAGTAGATGTGGGGTGTGTCCTCAGCTCTGTCAGGGAGACTTTGCAGGAATTAGCTTGTGTTGTGTTCACTCTTATCCCCAAAGAAGCTCTGCTAAGTAGGTAAGCTGTTTGAAGCTGCCTTCTCAGAGGGATTATCTCCTTCAATCTGTTTTAATCACAACTAAATGCTTTCAATTGGTAGATACTGAAAAGGAATTAGAAAGTCAGAGTTCCCCTAGATCTTTGTGATTTTGTTGGAAAAAAAGAGACACATACATAAAAATGCTTTTGAGAAATTGTATTTTTAGCAGCCATTGTTTGTGTTAATCATAAAGGGATTACTTCTTCATTTCCACCTCATATATAAAACACTAAGGTGAATATTCTTCAGAGTTTGCATGTGATTCCTAGAATCAGGAATATATACTCATTGGAATGCAGCTAATATAACAAAATCAGTCTCCTTAAATACATCATCCCACAGAGCCAGATAATTATTTCTTCCTTTGCAAGCTTTTCAGGTTCTTTATTACTAAGTTTTTTTTTTTTTAATTGTTCTTCACAGAATTCCTACCTTTATTTACTAACATACAAATTTTCAATGATAAACTTTCTAAAATATGTTAATTTTAAGTATCAGAGCAAGAGTCCTGTAACCAATTCTATTTGCCCTACTTCATTCTCACTAGAACCATTCTTACTCAAAAAAGTTATCAGAAAACATCCATCATTCCCAGTGTTGATTGGATCATGCAAGCTCTTAACAGTTATCTTCTTTCACCATTTTCTTAAATGTAAATGAATATGAATCAATGGTATCAGGGTGAAAGAATTCCATCAGTCTAGAATCTTCCATGAAAAGGAGGGAAAAAGGAACTCAAAGACTACTATGGAACCTGGATATTAGATTGTTTGCACTTGAATCCTAAGTCAACCATCTTCCAGGAAGACATTCAGCTTTATCAAATATTTATCTTAAAACTGTTGCTAGGATTTGATGACAGTGCTGCCTAATGAGTGTTGCCAGTATGCATCCTGTAAAAGGTGGTGACTCAGACATTTGTGGATCAATGTTAAACAAAGGCCACAAAGTCACAAACCAAGTGAATTTTTATTTTTAATTATCTCCAAACCCAATTCGGAACCTTTGGTTGTTATTGTATAGACATCAATAGATTCACATTTTGCCCAAGATGAAGACCTATCAAATATTTTTATGCTGACATCAGTTGCCTTCTGACAGCTCCAAGATAAGAAATAACAAGCAGTCACTGTGAGCACTCCTAAATCATGCCCAAAGGCCCCAATGCACCAGACAGCAGCAGCTTGTTACTGCTAAGGAAATGTCAGTCCAGTCAAAGTGTGGCAGGGTTGTCAAGTCCCCTGTTGCCTCTGCCCTGTTTAGCTCACATGCTATAAGGTAGCATCCAGAAAGATGTTGTTATTTTGCCCCAGCCCTCAAGCAGAACAACAAAGGTAGCCCTCAGAGTTCAAGAAGTTGTTTGACTTCTTCCTTCACAGAGATTTCTGCCCCTAGTAGACAGATTCATTGTCTTGCCTCTGCATTTGGGCACAATTGAGATCAAGGAATGTCTGTTCACCCTCAGAGCACTCTCAGTATTTTTACAGTGACAGATGTCATCTGACATGATAACTGACTTTAATTATATTCACAAAGAAGTGCATTAAACACTTCTTTGTAAACCCTTATTTAGAATATATATCTCTATATATCTATATATAGATAGATAGATATCACAAATGAACTTAAATTCCCTTCTTCTCAGCAATTACTCTGGTATTTATAACCACCTTTACACATAACAGCTTCACAGTGCCTTATTTATAGTGCCTTATATCTCTTGCTTTTAAATTTTTGTTGTTGATGATGTTTTAGTTTGGTTTGTTTGTTTTTCTTCAACTTGACACAAACTAGTGTAATTTGGGAAGGGAAAATTTCAACTTAAAAATTTTCTTCTGCAAGTCTGTAGGGGCATTTTCTTGTTAATGACAGGTGATTGATGATGTCATAGGGCCCAGCTTACTGTGGGTGGAAGCCCTCCTGAGAAGGTGGTTCCAGAGTGTATAAGGAAGCAAACTGAACAAGCTGTTGAGGGGAAAGCCAGTAAGCAGCATTCCTCTATGGTTTCTGCTTCCCTTCCTGCTGCCAGCTTCTGCCTAAGTTCCTACTTTGACCTCTCTTCAAGATAGATAATTTGAAGCTGAAGTAAACCTGCTTAAAAGCTGCTTTTGGTCATGATTTTGGTTTTGAGTCATAGACACAAAATTAAGTCAGTATTCATCATGATTTTGTATATCTAGTTAATTTGAACAGTAGTTTCCAAGGGGCATATATGCTGATTTAGAAGATTCATTTTGTGTTCTTGTAAAGTGTGGTAATAATTAAACTTATGTTTCAACTTTCGGAATAGCTCTCCTACTTCTGTGCTCTCAATCACACACACACACACACACACACACACACACACACACACACAAAAAAAAAAAAAAAAAAAAAAAAAAAAAAAAAAAAAAAAAAAAAAAAACCCAAAAAATACTCATGTTGACTGTTGGCAGTATCATTGCTATTAGGTCCAAGATTTGCCACAGTTATCAAACACTTCTAACAGCATGTAAGGGCTTAAATCCATAGTGCTGTGGAGACACCAGTGGAAAGTTCACTCTTTGAGCTCATGCCAGGCACATACTTCCTTCACTGCACTGTAGCACTCAAATGAGTCTTTGGCTGACACCTTTAGACAGCCCCAGTGACTTTCTTATAAAGACAGTATTGAAGTTAGGACTGGGGTGTGGTCTATGATGTCTCACTAATCGAGAGTCTTCACTTCCCAGAAAATTGTGAGTCTCTCACACCCTGTTCACACACCAGTCTCCAAGGAAAACTTACATCTGTGCTATAAATCAATGTGAATATATACAGAAATGAACATATGGGTTAAATTTTCTTTAAAATTACACATGGTTATAAAAATTGACCTAAAAAAAGGACTTGGAAAAACATGTTTGGGATTTGATCGAACAAAAATATTTTAAAGTATCTCAAGCTGTTTGGCAAAGCTCAAGAAATACCAAGTGATTGCCAAACCAGTTCCCAGTGCTTTGCCTGACACATGAGCTTTTCTAAGAATGAAAATGTGTGTGTGTGTGTGTGTGTGTGTGTGTGTGTGTGTGTGTGTGTGTATGTCTTGAGGGTGCCTGTGTAATAAAATAATAAATCGAGTAATAAATTTCAAAAAATTTCCTCTAAAACTATTTGTAAAATGATGCTGCTCAATTGTCTAAAACATTTATCAGTATTACAAACATTTATCAGTTATTGTTTTTAGCTCTGCAAATAAGTAAGACTTAAGGTAGGTACTTCACCAGATTAAATAAAGCCAACATTACTTAATCAAATGGCAACATTTTTTTTCTGAGCATTTTTTCCTTGTAACTAATTTTATTTTTTAAGAAGGCAGAGATATAATAAGAATGTGGTACTCTAATAACATGGAGTGTTTTCTCACAGTACATACTTTGCTGCAGATACTTGAGAACACAATGGCTAAGATAGAGTCAGTCTCCACTTAGGAGGCCAGGCTGAAACGTCAGCATCTCATTACTGTGTTTATAATCCTGAACAGTTAGAAATTGTGGATGATATGACTGTAGGAGGAAGGCTGACTGATATCTAGGGTAGGGAATATGCTTATATGTTATGGGATATTATTTTACCTGGGTAAGTATGTGTCACATTTGCTTAGGCTGCAGAATATTGCTTTAATTGTGTAAAGATGTCTTACTTTTGTTTATGCTGCATTTGTTTCCTATGTAAAAGTATGTTGCTGTTTTACCTTGCCTGTCTAAGGCACCTGATTGGTCTAGTATACAGAGGAAAGGCCAATAGCTAGGCAGGAGAAAGGATAGGCAGGGCAGGTTGGCAGGCAGACAGAATAAATAGGAGGAGAAATCTAGGCTCAAGAGAAGAACCAGAAAGGAAGAGAAGAGATGAGGGAGAAAGAAAGAGACACACCCAGGGCAAGAAGGCAGGCAGCTGCCAGCCAGCCAGACACTAGAGGCAGTGGAAGTAAGACATTCTGAAGGGGGACAAAGTAAAAAGCCTCAAGGCAAAAGGTAGATAAAGAAGCAGGTTAAGTTAAAAGAGCTAGCCAGAAACTTCCTAAGTTAGGCCACGCATTCAAACTAAAAAGAAGTCTCCATGTCATGACTTGGTAGCTGGTTGGTGACAAAAAGAAAAAGCCTAGTACACTTATGAACATGGGCAATGAAATGTCATTTGATACAATTAGCTATACTTGTATAACTATAGCTATAAATATGTTTTTTATCGAAAACATTAAGTATATTTTATGTATCAATTCTATGGTAATCTTTACATTTTTGACTAGTCCTGACCCATTAATATTTGAGACTCAGTAATATTAAAATTTCAAGATATCTAAAATATGTGGCTGGAAGGGGCAGGAGAGGGAAGGGGATTTGAACAAGGATATACATGGATAAAAAATATGACTTTATTCATAATAAAAAATCCCACAAAAAGTCAACCTGCAGAGACATATATGTTGAATCATATTACATGCAGTCTAAATTGGTCCCCTTCAGTCATTGCCAGAGTCAATGGGAAGAGGTGGAGAGGGGAAAATAGATCATTGGCAATGGGTACAAAAATGCTATATAAAAGATAAATTCTAGAAAGACTACTATAGTGTGGTAGAATGTTCTCTGTATGTTGTAAATAAAGTACTGTTTTGGCCTATGCAGAGCACTGTAAAAGTGGGTGGAGAATCAGAGGGCAGGCAGGTAGGAAAGGGTGGAGTTAATCAGTCTCCATCCGACCCCCAAAGAAGACAGACATGTAAGAGATACAGGCCAGCCATGGGCTGAGCCACGTGGTGGGTTGATTAATAGAAATGGGTTGAATTAAGATGAAAGAGCTAGCTGGTAATGTGCTTAAGATATGGGCCAAACAGTATGAAGTAATATAAGCTTCTGATTCATTTCTTTGGGGGACAAAAGCCACACGGATCAGGTTCCAAACTGCCGCCGTGCCAGGTACAAACCTCCGGATCCAAAACAGGCACCGGGAAAAACTTACTACAACACTATAGTTAATGTAGTTAATAGTATTGTAGTATATGATTTACAACATCTAAAAGATTTTAAAATTTTTTCTCCACAAAGAAATCATCATTGATATAATTGGTACAAAGAACTTTGATTTGATCAGTTTGTAAAGCTTGAATACATCATATATCCCATAAACTATACAAATATTGTTGTAAATTAAGATTAAAAAAATGAAAAAAATTCATATAAAATAACTTAAATATTATTCAAGTACCTTTATTTTGTAATTTTAAATGTATGGTAATCTTTAATTACGGTAAATATTTCATTTGTGTTTCATGTGTGCTATGTGCAAGCTTGGTGGCCCCTGGGGACAAAAGAGGATGTCATATCCCCTGGAACTAGAATTACATATGAGTGTGAATAACTTTCTGGGTGCTGGAGACAGAACCGTAGTGCTGTATAAAACTGATTTATGGTTTTAACTGTTGAGTCATCTCTAGCCTCTCTGTTCATTGTGTTCTGTGATATTTTTAAAACTGTGATGGCCAGTTGACTGCTTCTGTACTTGTCTTTGGGTCCAATGCTTCAGTTAGATCATTATAACATAAAATTTAGACACACACACAAATATATATATATATATATATATATATATATATATACATATACACATTCATATATGTGAACACATACACATATATACACATAACACACAAACACGCACACACACACACACACATACACACGCCTAAAATTACAGTTCTAATCTATAAGTGAAGTAGTATTTTTAACCACTAGAGGGATGCTACTATCAAACTCAACAACAACAAAAAAAATGATTGAGGTTTGTGATTCAGGTCATATCCGTCGTCGTCTGGATAGAATCTGGTCAACACTCTAGTCAAGTCCCTTCTTGAACAATAAACATAATGACAATATTTAATTAAACAAGATCCCTATTTTTCCTTAAGAGCTATGAAGACTTCCCCCAGTAACTGGCAGCTGTAATTTGTATCCCTCTAGAGGCAAAAGAAAATCTATAAATTGCCTTGAGAACAGAGATCAAGAGGTAGAGACAGAAGCCATGCACCAAAGTGCAGCCTTATCCCTTTACCATCTGTCACAATTGCTGTCATTCCCCAAAGGCTGTGTTTAAAACCAAGACAGGAAAAAGCCACTTAGAACTTGAAGGATGAGTTCTGAATCATACTAAAATATTAAAACTCAGCAATTGGGACTGGTAACTGCTCCAGAGATCCAGAGAGAAAGGGCCTTCAAAACACACTTATTGTAAGATTCAAGAGAAGGGGTAAAAGGGGAATGGATGTGAAATATGTCTTAAAAGGTAGTGTCATGTATACGCTGAGGTATATTAACTGGTGTTTTGAATAAAAATGTGGAAACACTTGATTATTAAATTATCAGTTTTGAATAAAATCATTGGCCAGTGATACAGCATCTAGGACTTAGCATTTATGACCATGGGACAATTCCTGTACATCTTAGGCATTGCACTTAATAGTCTATTTTTCCTGTATCATCTTATTTAGTAATTGATCATCTGAAGTAGATGATACTTATTATTTTAAAGTTTAGAATAGTTAGGTTTAAATATATTGACTGCCTTGCTTAAGTGAAGGGGTCTTGTTTTGTATCTAATTTAGTTTTACATACATAAATTAATTTTTCTATATTTACTTTAAGAGTAAGATCTCATTTTGGAATACACACCATTTTGATACTTATGTATCCCATAATGGGTGAACTCAAACCCATGGAAATTCTCTGGTCTCAGGATCCCAAAAACAAAAGATACAGGCAGGAGCCTGTACACTCAGCACTTAGTATTACTTTAGAGTGTATAATTTTAGGCTACTTGTTTAATACCTATATTTCTGGTATGCTGTTTATAATAGAAAATATCAGTAACACAAATTCTTTATCCATTAAATTACAAATAATGTTGTGATTGACCTTTAAGGCAGATTTGGCTGTTGTAGTATTTCTATTCCTGTTTTAGTTTTATCAATAAAAGTCTTGATTAGGGATGTATGATACATCACAAAATACATTGCACAATCATTCAAAAAACATGGAATCTTGTGATAAAATACCAGGCCAAAAGTTACAAACTAGAATACAGGAGACAAACTAGTAGCCATTTCTCTCTCACTCCCTTCCCCATCCCTCCCCAATTGCTCCATGTGTATTATATATGTGTGTACACTTGGATGTTTAACTATGAGTATTGAAGTGTGTGCAGCACCTACATGCCTGAGTAGAAAGACCTGGGGAAGACAGCAGCTGTCCTACTCCATAACCTAACCATCTGTTTGATCTTCCTGAAACATGGTTTCTCCCCCGAACCTAGAGTTCACTGTTGTGTAATTTGGGTGAGTGCAATCCTGTGTGGGTGCTCCACTGCCCCAGCACCAGAGCTACTGGCACTTAAGGCTGAATTTAGCTTTTCTTTTCTTTTTTATTATTTATTTTTATATATTCATATATTTATTATTTGGTGATTTTACATCATACACCCCATCCAACTCAGTTATCAGACCTCTCAGATTCATGCCCACTCTTATGATCTCCTCATTTACAAAAACTCCTATTCATGCTGCTCATTTTCTTACTGGAGCATAATTAAATTCCCTGTGGCCAGATCCTTAAAGAACACAAGTCTTTCCTCACCCACACCCCTGTCAGGCCCCATCAATGCAGAAGTGAGGCACTGTGTCATTTAACTATGTTCTAGCCTTGAGTTTTTGTGTACAATGACATCTATTGGAGAACCACAGATCTAAACAGAGTCTCATGATAGTAATGGCAGTGCTTCGATCCATCAAGTCATCTTCACAGCTTTATACTTTTACTTTTATCATTCTAATTATGGTATAAAATACTGTCTAAATTCTGTTGGATACCATGAAGGCAATTATGAGAGGAAGGCCAAGAAAATTATCAAAACCATTGGGGGTGTAAATCCATAATTTGTATATGATACTAGATGGAGGTGAATAGAATCCCTAATTGATATCAATTCTCTCTTATGAAATGTATGTGAAAGAACTTAAAGATGTAAGTTCAAAGCCATTTTATTATTTTATTTGATTAAGCATCTCAAAGTTAAGACAAAAAGTACAGATCAACTTCACAAACTTTTACTCTTTGATCCATGACTATAAAATTTGATTAATCTCATGGTTGTTGGAATCTACCCCAGAATGCCATTTCCCATATGACGCTGTCTGGAATTGCTATACCTGAGCAGCTTCATCAGATAAACCAATGGAGTCAGACTCACAAAGCTTAATTTCCATTGAAAATCATGTGGTGGTTTAAAAAAAGTCATATACATCACACTTCTCTTCATGTAGTTAACTGTGGTCTGTAAATAAGACCTTTGTGTGCTCAAAGTTCATTTTATCAGTACAGAAAGGTTGATTTGGTTTACTCAATTCCACAGAAGGAGATAATGAGTGAACTTTGAGAATCACACTAACACTCCCCAGAACTCTTCTCCTACTCTACACTCTCTTATCTATATTCAGATTAACCAGAAAAATGCAAACACATTGAATTGGCCAACCAGATAAATATGAAGTTTCCATACTGAGTCATTTAAAAGCTGTTTTAACAGCTAAACTACACTACTGAAAATTCATCAAGCTAGGACCTATATTGGCTTATTTTTAATAAACAAAGCCCTGCTACATTCCTTACAGCAGTGACAGTCTTGCTGTCCAAGGTGTGGAAACCACCTTTGAGAAGCTCTTCTCTGTGTTGTCCTTTTAGTGGCTCCCTGTTTGATGCTTTAAGACCAACTTCCTTTTAATCCTTTAAATCTTACTATTTTATTTTCTAAAAATAATTTCCTGTCACCTTTAGGATTTCAGAGTCCTGTGACTTATTGTCTACCCATTCTAACCTTGAAAATGACAGGCACAATGCAGCATCTGTACATTACCAAGAATCAACAGAAAATCGTCCCAGACTCCTTCCTGGCAAATCTTATTCCTGTTGAATCCATGTCATAATTATTAAGCGAGGCTACTAGTTACACAGTCAACATTTGACCCAAGGCAAAACACCTTATGACAAAAACACATCAATACTAGACAAAAATGAACTCTATTTAAAGAAAACAGTGGTGATGAGAGGTGTCATTTTTAAAAAGGTCAATATACAAATAATGGGATCAAATCAGCACAGCCAATAAGCAAGGTAGGAGAGAAGATGTCTATGCTTTAGTCTTGATATGTAGTTGCTATCTGTATCATCACCTTCTTTCCTGGATGTCTGTGGTTGCCCCTTTTTTTCTGAAGCATTGCTATGTTATACTTTGCTTTCAGATTTTCAGTGACCAGATGGTTTATTTGTGGCAGCTACATGCTGTAAAATAGTGCATGTTTCAATGAAGTTTTTTTTTCCTTGCTAGGCATGGGCATGACAGGAGCAGAGATTAAGTGGTGGGTCAAAGAGTACCTAGAATCATTGTCATGGAAACAAAGCAAAGCAAGGGTAGGCCTACAGTGATAGTAATGAGGATGTTCAGAGAAGGGTGAGGAATGGTCTCTGTCCACTAATTTGGATTCTTTACAACAATCAATCCTGTCATCTACCATTTTGGATTCGGTACATCAATCCCTCCCATCATCAGGTGCTCGTGATCTTGAGTGGGGTGGTAGAGTAGATAGAGGGTATAGGGTTGACTTTGGGTGGGGCTGTGCTTGGGAATAACCTTTAAGTGACATGACCCTTCTAAGCAACTCCAACAAACCCATTGCTTCATCAAGGTGGACTTCAATGATCATTTCTCTGGTCTGCCCATGCTCATCTCAGAAAATAGATGTTATCTTCACATATCCCTGGGAAAGGTGATATAACAATATGTCTGTTGCTATTAAAGATTTATGTTGGTGTGGCAACATCTATCTCTCCCTTCTCTCTGTGACTATTCCTAGAACAGTGCTTTGGTATGATTGCAATAGGTCTACAGATTATGAAAAGATAATTATATTCCTTTATTCTTCAATTTGAAAACCTTGAAATTTTTGAGACAGTTTGCAGAGTCTCTAAGTCAGTGGTTCTCAGCCTTTCTAATGCTGTGACTATTTAGTACAGTTATTCATGGTGTGCTGACTTCCAAACATAAAATTTATTTTCATTGCTACTTTATAACTGTATATTTGCTAATGTTATGAATCATACTATAAACATTTGATATGCAAGATATCAGATATGTGACTCCTGTGAAAGGGTTGTTTGACCCATAGGTGGAGACTCACCTGTTCAGTAATCATAGTTGATACTGTAAAATGTTGTTCTTGAAGTAAAACACATACACTATGTACACCTGTCTCTGTGTTTCTTAAATCTTTCTAAGATGGATGTTGGAGTGGGATGCATCATTTTCTCAGAAGAGGCACTTTCCCTTTGGAAAAACAGCTGTTGGTTCCAATTAGATACTTTTCTTTTTAAGATGAAGATGAGCCTTGTACTGTCAGCTGTGAAATTAAGCATGACTCTGAAAGCCATTGGGCAAGGTGGATAAATGTTGGAGATTTATCGATTTGATGATGATTAAGATTTCTGAATTTTAAAAATGTGTGTGTTGACTGATTTAAATGAGTAACTTCACATTTGATTCTGATGTGCATTTTTCTATTGAAGGCTCATGGTAGAGGAAGGAGTGTTTCTGCTTCCTCAAGGTACACATTTCTTATTCACCAACTCTGCAAAAATTTATGTTTCCTTTCCACTAAAGACTGTAAAGGCTTAAGCTAAGAAAATAAGCAATCACTTAAATTCTTAGTTTGTACAAGAGATCTATGTTCTTTTATGGCCAGAGAATAAAAAAATGATGAATTTTTTGACTGCTTAAATCATACTCACTCAAATATCTCAGATAAATTTTTATCACACTCTATAATATATTAGAAACAAATAAACAACAAGAACCAAAACAACCTCCCCACTCCCAAATAAACAAAGCAAAAGTCTCTCTTATTTCCTGAGCTAGAGGCAAGGATTAGAGTTTCTTCCCACTCCAAAGGTATATATAGCACTGTATTGATAGAACCTTTCAAGACAATATAGGTGACATTCACCAACTGTAAAGCACACATGCATTTTAGGGTACACAATTTAGACCAAAACACAATTGAATCCAATGATTAGTTAGTCAGTTGTTTTAAAAATATCATGTGCCTATGGAATAATAAAAATTCAATAAATACTACAGTCAAGTTTTAAATTTTTTAAACATGTTGGCAAACACTATATAAAGAATCAAAAAGAGCTGAATTATGTAAGCCCTTCATTTTATGAGGATAATTTCCCAAGGAGGAGTAAATATTAGCAAACTCTAAAGCTTTCTTATCATAAGAGGTGATTACAAGAGATGAATGGAACTGGGGTACATTGGTAATGTAGAGAGATAGTGTGGGAGAAACTCCCTAGATTCTATGAGAATGGCCCTAGTGAGGTTTCCTAGTCATAGGGGATACAGAGCCTGAATGTGTCATCTTCTATAACCAGATAAGGCTCCTAGCAGTGGAACTGGGACATCAACCCAGCCACAAAAGCTCCACCTATAATCTGTCCTGCCTAAAAGATGTGCTGGGATAATGGTGATGCGGAACTTGTGGGAGCTGCCAATCCATGAACTGGTCCAGCTTGAGGCCCATACCATGAGAGACAATCTACTCCTGACACTGGGTGGAGCATCAAGACCCAGATGCAGGTCAGCCTGAGTTCCAGGATAAAACCAAACATGACTGGCAAGATAGACTGACAGATAGATAGATAGACAGACATAAATATAGTCAATGAAATTATTCCTAATGATATTTTGCTGTACTCATGAATCCTAGCCCAGTATTATCAGAGCAGTGATATCTAGCAACCGATGGGAACAAATAAGAGGAACATAGTCAAACACTTGGTGGAGCCACGGGAACTCCACAGAAGAGGAGGAGGAAGAGTGTAGGTGCCAGAGTAAGAGGACACCAGGACAGCACAGTCCACAGAATCAACTAAGCAGAACTCATAGGGGCTCACAAAGACTGAAGTCACAAACATGGACCCTGTATGGATCTAAGCCTGGTCCTCTGGATATAGCTTATGGTTGTGTAGAAATATATCCTTGTGGGACTCTGAACAAGGGGAGTTAATGGTATCTCCTTTTGGAACCCTTTTCCTTTATTGGGTTGTCACATTCAACTGTGAGGTGGTTTGTGCCAATCTTATTGTATCTTGTTAGGCCATGTTTGGCCTTTATCCCTAGGAGGCCTGCACCCCTTCCTTTTTTAAGTGAACAAGAGGATGTAGAGGAGAGACTAGAAGGAGGGAAGAGAGGGGAAACCAGTCAGGGCATAATGTATGAAAGAAGGGTAAGTTAAAAAATAAAAAATGTGACTATAGAAGTCAGAAATAGTTGTTTGTAGAAAACGATTATTAAAACTAAATAGTTTGTTGTTTAAATAAAGCCTATCTTATTATCTAATGCAGAACATGAGTTCTGAGAAGCTGAGAAGTTAAATGGTTCTACTGAAGTGAACTGCACAAAGACCCAAGTATTATAGCCAATAATGATGGCCATGATGTTTGATCATTTTCTTTATATACCAGAATCATTTTGTTCATGATAACTGAACAAAGGCTCTCTAAATGCAGTAACTCTAATCTTGCCAAAATGTCATAATTATTTTCCCCAGAGGGATGGAGAGGAGACAGGGTCTAGCTCTGTGGATCTCAGTGCCCTGGATAGCTCTAATTTGGCAATCATGCACCTTTTTTAGTCTCCCAAATCCTGGGATTATAGTTGTAAACCAGTACACCCAGACATTATGATCTTAGCTGATAAGATGAATTAAGAGCAAACAGAAGAATTTCATTTACTAAGCTTATAAATTTCTATTTGATTCTTATAAAATTCAGTTGCATAAAAGCTAGATTCTCATTTGTGAATTAACTGATCATTTCAAAGTAACGATCAGAGTTAATACCTAACAGGAACACCACTGGGATAATTTTACTGTCTGAACAGCAGCCCTTGGACCTGTTAGACATACCAGTTACCTTTGCCACACTCAAAAGACGAACTTACAAAGAATAATTGTACTAATCGTAGGCCAGTAAATCAATAAAGAAGAAAAGAATATTTCAAATGAATATACATATTGGGATAGATTTTCATAATCTCAATTGATTTTTTAATGCATCTTAAATTTTGTTTTGATTAAATAGATTAGATGAATCAGAAAATGAATTTAAGTCTATCCCTCAAAATTTCATAATAAAATGTATAGTGAATTGCTTCTCCTATGACATTTCAATTCACTCATCAGAAGACATCTGATTGCTCACCAGTGCATCTATTATATTAGCCTCTTCATTCACGAGAAAGACTATACCAGACCGAATCCATTATAGGAGGGACTTTCCATTTTTTTCTGTCTTCACTGGAAGCTCACCATGTCTAACTACATAGAATTTCATATTTAAATGGGATGTTGAATTGGAAAATATTGTTCATAAATTATTTTTATCCAAAGTAATTGGTTAAATATTCTGAAACACAGAACTTGCCTCTTTCATGAAGCAAGAGAGAATATACATTTATATCATTGAAATTTATGACATATTGATTGGGGAGAAATATATAATTGTTCAGAAAGATGCTATTGATCTTTTAGAAATTAATATTTTAATGAATTTTACTTAATTCACAATTTAATCTTACTTTTCTATAGAACCAGATTAGAATCAATAAGGCAGACCCATGAGAAATCTCTTCCCCTATCTTCTACTCTAGAAATTTCATATTCTAAATAGAATGAGTCACTTTTTTGCTATTGTATCTGCTTCAGGACTCAGGATAAAAAATATTTATTTCTCCTTAAAAAATATCTCACAAATAATTTTCTCAGTTTTTCATATGTTACCTCTAAGTGCTATTACTTTGCAGAGAGTGTGCTGGCCTTTTGTCCTTGAAGGAGGAAGGCTAAGGCACTGCTTTAGGATTCAGCTGAGAGCAAAGACTTTAGCATGATGACCCTCCCATAATATCATTTATTACTAAAGTTTATTCTTATTGGACTGAGTGGTGCTAACTTTTCTTCACTATCCAGTGGTCTCTGCTAAGTGCATATGAAAGAAGCTGTCATGCAATAAGCCTGAAGACACACTTCAATCTGTAGAAGTTCTTTTCTGAACTCTAGATCAAAATACAAATATGTAGTGAAAAAACAAAACAAAACTAAAAAGAAAAAAAAGCCTTCCCTCTCACATTTTCTTCTAATCAGCACCACATTTTGCCTTTCCTCTGAATTCCGTAAATTTGTTTTGAGGATGGAAAAGTAAGTACAGAAATTGTATTCATGTGAATAATGAATATGTAAATGTGTGGCTTAATACCACTAAGCCATCATTTAGGCATATATGAAAGACAATTAAATTTTGGCTTTTCTTACTCAAAGACATCCATTATCAGTTCCAGCAACAAGTATATTATTTAGGACAACACAAAAACACAAACTAACAAAAACAAACAACTAATGTTATACCATAGAATTATACTGTAGGTATCTAGACTCACAGTAGAAAAGACAGAGTCAGATCTACTGCTAATTTAGTCTTGTGATTTATGATGCAAAAACATATCAAATCCCAAAACTGGAGAACAGAGAAAAAACCTGCAGATGCAATATCCTGCATGAATAACCACAAGATCAGTATTTAAACATCTCTAGATCTGAGGAATATAGAATTCCAAAAATTACACACAAATTTTCAAAGGAAAAAGTGAAATGATGCATTAATTTGTAAACATAGGCATTTTAATTAATACCATTTTAGAAGTTCATGGTCCTAACAACTTACAGAAATGGACAAAGAGTAATAACCTTTATGTGTCTCTAAATGCTCCATACTGTTACAAACCACAGACATACATACATGCACACACAAACACATTCACACAAATATAATTAGTCCTCTGTATCTGCACCTTTGGCATCTATGGAACAACTAAATATAGCCTGAAATATTTTGAAAAACAAAACCTCCAGAGTGGTACAAAAATCAAACTAGATATTTCTTTGTTCTAAATACTATGTGGACATTATATAGATTAACGATGTCTGGATACTTTTCTACATATTTAGTAACTGGCAATTGAACTAATAAATTACAAAGATGTGTATAAATGCATGTAAGTTTTACCTACCAAAAAAGACACCACTTTTTATACATGGGATTTGAGAATCTGTACATGTGTATTCATGAAATCCTGTAATGAAATCACTATGGAGATTAAAGAATGGCTGTATTTAAATCCCACTTCATATACTTTAGTAACTATATCTAGTATGTAGTATGTAGATGTTTCTCTTTCCTTCTCCCAGGCCCTCAGAAACTAGACAATTTGATGTTTTCAGTGTAGACAGAATTGCTTAAGATACTTAGAGTCATTTACGGTTCATTTTCCTACAGGAAGAAGTTTCCAATGTCTCCTGAACTCAGAAATGTGTCCTGATCTTTAGGTTTTACTGTATTTGAGTTCCTGTTTTACCAGAAGGATAAAGATGATACTGTGAATCAAAATTCAAGGGAAGCTATAGATTTTAAAATTTCATGCCTATACAGAAAAGATTTGGTTTGGATTTCTTACGTGTAGCATGAAATAAAGCATTACATTTTCCAAAACTTTTCAAATTAATATTTAACATTCTTAATCCACATAATAAATATATTTACACCTAATAAAGCAAATTTAATCAAACGCTGAAAAGCATTCTTTTCATCAAGTTAAAAAATGTATCCACCCAACTAATATAAATTTAGAATATTAGAAAAAGAAATTCATAATTTTTTAGATTTGACAAAACTATTTCCAGCCCATTTTTAAAAGCCTAATTAGTACTTTCAGGAGTGATTGGACCCTGATGAAATAATAAGAAGTATTAGCCTTGGTGCGAGTATGTATGATTTGAATAAACACATCTTCAGTGTTGGCTTTACCACATGGATTTAAGTTCTTCCCTGTGTGCTTGGGAGTTTTCCATCCCTTAGCCAACATATTGGATTCTTTTCTGAAACAGTTCAATTTGAGAGGATATTTTCTACTTTATAATTTCATAATATTAAAGCTCTACTATGTTTGAGCTACACTGTTCCAGTAAGATAATTAACTTTACGCAGATAACGAGGTCATCTGCTAAGCTTCACCCCCTCATCTTTTTACACCACCTGTCAAGCAAATGGACCAGATTTGGTAAACTGGGTTAATCTTACTCATCCAATGAAGTTTAGTGATCATAAATGAGAAGAATTCATGCTTTTGAGATAGCTATGTTATGCACATTGAAGCTAGAAAATTTCTGTAAACAATTTTAAAATAATAAATTATCTGTATTGCCACTGGAATGACTTAAATGCATTACTGAACATTAAAAATATCTAGGGTGAAAGTAGCCTTTTGTACTGTTAATTGTAGAGATACTATATTTTATACAATAACTTAAAGCCTAATCATCAATGTGCCATTTTATTTATCAGCTTTCCAAACAGTGAAGTAATCTGAAGAAATGATCTAGAATAATATACACCTCTGGATTTCACACTATACTGTACATAACAATGAATGTGTGTGTGTGTGTGTGTGTGTTTATGTGTACTTACACATATATATATTGCAATATATTAGCCACAAAGTAACGGCATTCATAAATAGACTGCTATAAACACATTTTATGATAGAGATTATATATTTATATCATTGAGAATGATTTAGTGTCTAAATTCAGTCCAGGTCTTAGAAAACTGGTGAACTGCTGGCATACTTGCAGCTATCTTTATATTAATAATCATACTTAATATTTTAAGCATATATAATGAGATACTAAATGTAAAAGACATTATTAAATTCAGTTCATTTTGAAGCATATTTCAAAACTAAATTTAAAAATGTCTTGGTTTCAATTAAATTTTTACATGATGCTATTGCTAGCATGTATGTGAAAGAATAAAGGAGAATATCCTGTTTATTTTTCATTAAAAAAACCACTTTTGTACCTATAAATTTAACTTAATTGTAATTTCTTTAATCTATTACATATTAAAAAGTACATATAAGACCAAGAGCAAAAATTCACATTCAAACACACTGTCCTATGCACAGGTGTGCAGGTTCCCCTTATTCAGGTAGTGTCAAAATAATGTCATATTCCAGGTGACAAACTTTGAAAAATTTTAATTTCGAGGATGGTTTTAACAAAAACCTATAGTGATCTTTAAGAGTCAAAGTAGGATTTTTAAATAAATATTTATTGTTTCTTTTTACCCATTCTTTTTGTACTTGACCTTTTGGCAAAGATTCAAGAGGGGCTAAACTTGGAGTAAAGGCATTATGAATTCTTTAAGCTGAGCAGGGTTATCTTCTCTCAAATAGATTTCTAAGTTTGACATGACCAATCCTAACATGGGCAGAATCTCGGATTTCAATTTAATGTTTCTGAGTAGAAGAGAAAGGGGAGAAACAGATAATATCTCAACCCCATGGATCTTCCTCCCCTACCTGTTTTACCTCCCACCTGAGAACACCGTCTTGAGTTGCTTCAGCTTCTAATGCTGGCGTATGGCTGTGCATCGCTCATTCTGGAATTTGTGTTTAGGTATCCTACAGCTTTATCATCTCCTACTAAACAAACAAACAACAAAAATAGGGTAATTGGCTAAATAACAAGTGAGGAACCCTACCAAAATAGAAATCTCTTTCTTCATCTTTATTTATATGACTATAAAAACAGTATTTTGAAAAAAATCCATATTAGCAGTATGATGTCTTAAAAATATGATTTTATAGAAAATTCAAAGATTATGTTTTATCAATATTAAAAAACAGGGTTCAAAATTACACTCAAGTGAAATAAACCAAAAGCATCTTATGGATCACCTTTAACAAATGTTAGTGTACTTGTATTAATTTGTTCCTGAAGCTAGACTTGTAAGGATTCCTGGCATTCAATGTAGCTGGTCCAACTCTGGCCCAGGTGAGATGCACCTCGTACTGGGACACGCCCCTGGTCGTGACTGCATAAACCCTGCAGCACTGAGTACAGAAGCACCTCCCTAGACCATGGCTAGACCCAGAAGCATCTCCCTGGGCCCATGATGCATACCATGAAGCACCTCCCTGGACCCATGACGCATACCTGTGTACACCCCTTCCCTTAAAAGTGGATGCAAGTGCGTGCTATGTACTTTTTTCTTCTTTGTCCCCTGACTTCTTTCTCGCTCTTCTGTTTCTCTACCCACCTGGGACTCCTCTCTTAAATAAACACCATGTGTGGCCTTGTTAGTGTGTGCTTGCTTTTATGTGAGCACGGAACTAACAAGACTACCAATAACCTTAGTGAAAGGAGGGGTCAGAGAGCTAGAAAGGTAGACCTTAAACAGGAGTTACAACCAAATCTAAGAAAATGAATAAGGCAATAAATAAAACTACATGTAATCACTGGAGTGTGGAATAATGCCATTTTATAGATGCATTTAACCTAACACACAGTTTACCTGTGAATCCTCTTGGTTCATGACACATTATAAACCAAATTCTTCCTCTCTAAGAGCAGTCTGCTGAGCACCATATACAGACAAACTCACTGTATTTATCACATTGTTATCCAGGAGAAAGCATCAGATTTTCTGGTACAAATGAAGTAAAATGGTTCTTCCAATTTAAGGTCCATAAAACACTTATTAAAGATAAAAGCAGGTTATTTAGTAATATTGGACTTGGTGAATTCCAGTATGTGCAAGGCAATGAGATAGAAATTTTAGTGGTGGAAAATCATCCTCTTTCCAATCTATAGTATAATAACATTTTAAATCATGTTTGACATTTATAAGTAAAGTGATATGGCAGCCCTGTAAAGCCTATGTGGTAAAGCACGTGCGTGCGTGTGTGTGTGTGTGTGTGTGTGTGTGTGTGTGTGTGTGTGTGTGTGTGTGTGTATGATATATACCCCTTTCTGGATTAGAAATCTTAACTGCTTTGTCTAACTGTTCTCTCACTTCATGGAGTTGGCAGAACCCCAAGAGACTTATTTGGCTCTGCTTTTCCCAAGCCACTGGTTGCTAATGTTCCTTATTATGAGGAAATCAGAAATGTGCCTTCAGGCAATGGCCACTGGGCTTGAGGTACAACCACCAGCCAACCTTCTGCTGAGCTGTATTGTTCTCACTGTTAAATATGCACGTGCATCGTGTAAAGCAGGTTCTTTGTGCTCCAGAATACCAAAATGATACTGATGTTTGCTTGGCTCCAATTGCTAATCTGACAGGCTCCAGCTGGTGAGCAGACCCTTATCTTCTCATCACCCCATTCTCTAAGGAAAGTGGACACTAGTGACATATGTCTGTGGATGGCCTTTGTGCTTAACGAGGTAGAATATGCATAAATGGAATCTTTCATGACACCAAGAAACTTATGCTATAAATTCCTTCTTCTATTTCCTGGGAACAAAGCCTCAAGTTAAAATTTCTTATAATAGGCCAGTCAAAATTGAATTCTTATGCACTTAGTGACAGTGAGCTGCCATGTTACTGACTTTATAGAAATGTCTAAAATGCCTGCATATCTCCAATACATCTCTTTGTGTCAGTGAGTAAATGTGTGTGTATATGTGGTGTGTGCATGTACACACAGAGAGACAGCATGTGTGTACATATATACATAGGTATACACATAAATACATTCAGTGTGTACAAACACACACACACACATTTCTATGATAGGAAGAAAGACAGTGTTTCATCCTGTTGCTTAATCTGTCCTAAAGTTGGCTACTTAGCCCAGACTGACCTGAAACTCAATAATTCTTCTGTCTCAACTTGTTGGGTAATAAAATTACAGCGATAAACTATCATATTCTATATATTTTGTATTAATGTATTTGAAAAAAAATTTCAAGATATAAAACATGATGATTTGATGTTTTGTGATAATTAACATCATCTAATCAACTAACACAACCATCACTGCCTATCGTAAGAATATGGCCAGAGCGTATATGCTATTAGTTATAAGATATCTAAGATGACTGTCTTCATAGTTCAACCATATTTTTACTTCTCTTTTCCCATATTACATTATAAACACCACAATTGTTTTTAATATCAGCTGCATGAATAAAAGTATACATATATTTAGTGGAAATATAAAGTATTTATATTTTTCCATTTGAATATATATGATATCAAAAGCAATCTGATCTTATTGTTTAGTCCATGTGCATGCAGTCACCACTATGCCAGAAGAGGGTCAGCTACACAGCAGTGGAGATCTAGGTGGTTGTGAGCAACCTGCTATTGGTGCTGGGATCTGATGAGTAGCAAATGTTTTTATCTGCTGAGCAACCTCACTAGGGTCACAATTTGTTATAAAAGAGAATTTATTTAGTAGGTATTTTTTATTCATTCAACAATTTATTTAATGATTACTTCCAAAAAACTGTACAATCATTTAATCTGGAAAAAAAAACAGTTTAGGAATCAAAATTTCCTGATTAATACAGAATTAATAGAATGTAATCTCTAGAGCATTGGATCTGTGGGCAAAGAACGTGACATGACATGGAAGGTAATGGCATGCCCATGTCCAGAAGCAATATGCTTTTTTAGGGGGTCAGCTAGGTGTGTCTTTGATTTTGAGGAACATAAAGCTTTAACAAACCCAATTACATAGGAATTATAATTATAAATGGTTTCTTCTCTTAAAGAAATACAAGTGTGTGTTTCTATTTGAAGCTGTTAGAAAATTATGAGCAGCAAAAGAAAAACTCCCCCTTGTATTTCATACATAACCTAGTGCCAACTTTATCCTATGGGACTTAAGGGCATGTGAGACTTTGGTTGGGAGGGAGGAGGAAATAAATGATGAAATTTCTATGGTCATTTTCTGGGTCACTTTCTCAATAAAAAGGTTGCAGCCAGCTGGTGCTGCTGCATTCCAAGTACGTATTTCAGATATATTAATGTATTCCCCTGCCACTTACCATGTAGAAGATAGTTAATTTATTTTCCAATAGCTCTCTGAAATTATGGCTGATTGTATAAATTGCACACAACAGGAGAATAAAAGGAAACATGTTAGAGAATAGATTTTGAAATTTGTGCCTAAATTTTGTACCAAAAATGATAAGCTTTGTACATTTCTAGTCTAAAATATAAATTAAATATATAAAACCAATTATATGTGTTTACCTAGTATGGGCCACAATCATTTAGTGGTGAATACTGAAATAAAAAATTTAAATTGGATGCTCATATAAACTCAGTATAAAGAACTTATAAATTAGTGAGAAGTACAACAGTTAATATAATATTAGAAGTTACTACTAACAAAGCACTCTTGTAAGAAATGTAGAACACTATTAATTCAGTGAATTTTTAAAATTATACAATAAAGTAGATACTACTATATTTATACAATACATTAATTGTATTTATAGGCAACTGTGATGAAATAAGATCAAGTAACTTCCATGGTTATAAGGACTACACCAAAATATTGACCATTTTGACTCTTTAGGCATAGATTAAATCATTGTTCCACGTGTCTAGAGAGAGAACTATAATATTTCAAGATCCTTCCCTCCTCATAAAAGCCTTTACTGACAATAATACCTGTTTCTTTCTTTAGAAATCTTATGGAAAGGATGAATAACATTGTCCTCAGAAATTTTTCCTAATCTTTGAAATCATCCCATGTAATGGTAATATTAAAAAGCCATTTGTCAGGATCAGGGAGTTTGCTGTGAGACTGAGTCTCCAAGGAATGTTAGAAGCTACACCTTAAAGTCTCACCAATACGACTACCTAAATATGAGCAGCAAATAGATTATACCAACAAATATGTTAAACTGGACTAGTAAGAGCCCATGATGCCACTACCCTACACAAAGATGACAGAAATCAAAGAAACACTGGGTATAAGAGACGTGGTCCTTCACAGTACAGAGGACACTGAAATATATATACTTATGGGTAAGTTTTATAGACCAAACATGTTTATTTGTGAATATATATATATATATATATACAAACACACACACATATGTGTGCATGTAATAACACTTAAAAAGAGGCGAGGCTATTAATTTGACAGGGCGCAGAGAGGGTTATATGGGAGAATTTGGAGAGAGGGAAGAAAAAGGAGAAATACTGAAATTAAATTATAGTCTCAAAAATAAAAGATGCACTATTAAAAATGACATGCAACTTAATTTTAAAAGTTTCCCTCAACAATCCAGTATTAGCCATATTTTATTCCTTACTCCCCACTCTAAAGGAATTTTTGAGATATGCATTATTTATAATGTTAAGACTAACAAATAAAACAAAGCAAAATAAGTAAAAATTAACATGCTTTATTTCTAATGAAATGTTTTGAAACCAAATTTTACATGTAGGTGGAATTCCTCATAAGCGAGAACAGGGCAGTCTAGTATCTCTCATTTTCCCAGCCTCATGTGAACAGAACTACTACATTTTTCCTCCAGCCTGCTACTGCCCTTAGTTTGGTAACATGGTAGAGAGAGAACTATAACTTGAAAAAAAAGATACAAAACTAACCTGTTCAAAAGGAACAAAGAGAACAAATAGGGTGAACTACTACATTTATGTATTTATTCTCCATTATACTAAATAAAGTTAGAAAAAAAAACAGATATGTCACTGAGTCCCTGCTTAGCCATTCATTGAGAATCTATGCTGAGAGCTACTATTGATTGCTTATGATTCTATTAGTTCCAAAGGTGAAATCATTTTTTAGAATATATATATACACATATAAGTACATAATATTATATACCAAGATGCATTACAAATAGAAAGTAGAAGTCTAGGCAACAGCTGTATTTAGAACAGCACTAACATGTGCTGATATATCAACTGTAAAGTTTATTCAGTTTGATCAATTTTTTTTGAACATCTGAAAATGGCCTTCTTTGCATATGTTTACATTTTTTACATATTCAATGCACTATATATCTTGAAAATTTGTATACTTAGAGGAGAAAAACAAATGAGCTGTTGCTTTTTAAATAAAAGGATTTGGTGAGTGCTCAGGGAGTAGGTACAATCTGTATTCTTCTTATGATTCCATTCTCCTTCATGTGCTCAGAAGTCCTGGAACTTAAGTTGGTGTCTCCCTTCCCTCTCTATACCTTCCATCTCTCGGGCAGAACCTGCCAGGCATTTTCTGCTATTCCTACCATCTGTGTTGTGGTCTTTACTCATATGGCCTTTTCTCCAGGTTCCATTTGAAGTTCATCTGACTTCAAATTGCAGCTCTAATTTCTTTGGCATGATAAATATGCTAAGCGACATATCCCAACTTAATGTTTTAAGATACTGGAAGGATGTATGTTCTGAGTTTTCTTTGCAAACATGGTTTATAACCAAGCAACAATTGTTCTGTTTATTTGGCCCTTGTCTTGTCTTGTTTCCTTAGTTATTTTCTTCATATTGTTCATTACATATATTGCACTTTTCATGTAGCATACCAGGCACATCTTATTTTTCCCAGAAAATAACCTTGATTCCAGCAATTCTACTTTCCCAAAAAGATGAAGGTAACTTCTGCATATACAGATACCCTATAATACTGACTTGTAATAGATTTCATTGCACTTTTTATAATCAAAGTTTTCTCACAATTATATGCTCATCTTTATGCTAAGCATATGTACCTTAAGAGCACAATCTATTATTTATAACATAGTACTAAGCATATTAAAACTTATGTGGGAAGTGTTCATAAAAGAAGGAACAAATAGTGAATTTTTCTCCAGTGAAGGAAATTGAATGTGAGTCTGAAATTCTAAGAAAATAGTTGTGTTCACTCCTCTGCTGGTGGCAGAAGATGTACGGGGATACCTAGATCAACATTGCATATCACCACTATCAGTAACCCTCCCAGCTAGTTTTCATGGCTGAGTTCTCTACCTTGCCATATCTGTGTTTCAAACTTCTAATATTTTGTTCTGCTCTATGTGCATCATACCCAAATGAGAAGAACGGACAGTTGTGAAGAAGAATGTCTCTATTCAAAGCTTAACTCTAAAATATTATCCTGGCTTGAAAAATTACTTTGCTCCAATTTCCGTGTTTGCTAAATTTGATATTTGAATTGGATGACCTGGTGACCTTTTCTAGCTTAGAAGTTTAGTGAAAATGAAAAAAAAAATAGAATCTTCTATCTTAGGCATTTAGAAAAATCATTTCATCTATGTCAGACCCCTCCAAATTTCCATGGACTTCTATACCTAAAATGCCTCATTTCCTTATTTAATGCTTTGATGCTCCAAATGCCATTCATTATTTGGTCGAAGAGGCTTTGCTGAGTAATGGCTTTCTGCCCTGGCTCCTTAGGTAGCTTGTCCATTGACAGACTCATTCATTTGCAACGTGGCTTGCAAGTTCCTAAGCATTTGTCCAATGCCCCTTCTCATTCTTGCTAACCTCCATAACCAAGCCTCTTCCTGTAACTGCACCTTCTCTCCAGGTCATGTTCTCCTTTGTCCTTATATTCAGGGGCTGCATCCCTCTCTTTTTATTTTGTACAAATTTCTATTGCATCCTTCATTTGTCTGTGGATTCCTTTGTCTTCCCTTAAATATACAGACTGTGAATGTCAATGGGCACAACTAAAGAAGTGTGGAAAAACGTGTGGGCCTGGTACACATGATGAAAACAACGGATCCTAAAGTCAGAAGAGCAATGTTTTAAATTCAGGTCCTAGATGACAGACTAGTCCAACATATGATGACAAAGAGACACTGTCTATGACACAAAAACACAGGGCATTCCATCATTTGATGACCTACCTTCAGGAGACAGTTCTGGAAATGGCTCCCTCCTAGTCTATGAAGCTCATACACAGAGATTTCTCAGTTTAACTTTCCTCTTTTCTAAAATCCAAAAGATTGCAATTTGATCCTTGGATTAATGTCTCCAAATTTAATTGTCTCCTGAGAGCTTTCCTTAGTACATAAGTGATTATTAAGTCTCGTGGGACAAAAGAGCCACACATTTTGTCTAGGCATCATCCCTAAACTGGCTATTTTTTAGCCTGGATAATAATAGGCATGAAACACGTATGCAATCATGTGCAGTAGAGGTGAAAAACCAATGATCTTGAGTGACTCAAGAAACCAAGGGTCTATGGATCATCTACTTTGTGACATTCAAGGAACAGTCTTAATCTTTTACATATCTATCAACTTTGTAATAACTCCAGGGTATGTGGGAGAATGTTTTTGAAGGATTGGGAGCTTGCTTACAAATGACTCCTATTCATTTGGAGGTATATATAGGTCATCACATCGAAATATGCAAGAAATTTAATGGTATTTATGTTTTCCACATAAAAAATCATGTGGGGATATCCTGTCCACTAAAGCCTTCAATGCATCCCTAGTGTAATTCAGAAAATCCTCAATCTATACTTGGCCTCCTGGTACTTAGGTCTCAGGTTGCACAGGCTTCTTTCCAGCTCCCTCCCATCTTCCCCCCAGGGGAGCAGCAACTAACCTTTAGCCTTAAGATTTAGCTATGGTTCACCTCAGCACAAGTCTTTTTCCATCTGTCCAGACTATGATTTTCTCTTTCCACTCGAAGCAGTAAAGTGATCTAGGGATGTTCTAACACTCCCCAACCTGAAACTCCTAAGCTGAAATGTAGCCTAAACAATTAACAGTAAATGTCTAGTGTCAAGACCCATGTAATTATATAGAAAACAAACATAAAAATGCTGCTGTTGCTCTGATAGCAAAATACTAGATCTACTGTTCTAGCCTCATAGGTTCACTTTGTAATTGTTGAGATAAGCCTATGCTCTACCTGAAATTATTTCATATTATAAGAAACAGTGGTTATTTTAAGTTGTGCTTTAAACTTGGAGTCTTTACAAGTAGCTCTTAACTTCGTTTTGAGAGAGCAGGATGACTGCAGCCCTTAGGTAGATCCAACATCTGCACCATCTCTCAATCATGACCCATCCAGCAGAGACTGATAAATGATTTATCCCTGGAAAGGGAAAGGAACCCATCTTCCTATATATTTTCTGGGCTGAAGTGAAACCGGAGGTGTGTGGCAGTATTACAATCACATCAAAGAAAACAGAAACTTACTGGACATGCCAGACCACAGGAAGTATACCTCCCTCAAAGGACCCCATAAAGTGACAGACATCTAACACTGTGATGAATGACCCCACATGAACCTATCATTGGGTAATGTTGTGTGCATTAATGACTTGGAACTCATCATTGTCCCTTTATTTTGATGCAACTGACCCAACTTCTTGTCTGTCCACCTGTTAACCCACCTGATCCATTATTTCCTGCTTTTAACCCATTCCCTGCTTCTCACTTGGTTCAGTCTTTGACCTTGCCAGATCAATGTGGCAAGACTGTTCCTCTCAAGTCTGACTCCAGTTCCTGTTCCACCTTCAGCTCTACTCCAGCACTGGTCCAGTGTGTTACCTTATCAATACAGACACTTTCTCAGTCTACTTTGGAAACCTCTTGAACTTTGCTACAACCCTGTTAACTTCATTTTGTAACCCATATATATGCATGTAGATATAAAAATGTACTTGCTGTAGGATATAACAGTTAATATTGGCAATAGAGATCCAGACAAAACAACTTACATTTGCTTTGGCTGGACTATCAATTAGGTGGCTTTTATGATAAATTACTGCCATCAAAACTACTAAGCCTTGTGAATTTATTGTTATTCAATAAATTCTGATATTGTATAAAGACAAAGACATATTTATTGGTTTCTAGTATAAAACACTCATTTTAGATTGGTTTTATTTTCAATACTCTGAATAAATAAGCTTTTATTTAATTTATATTATAATCAGAACATACCTCTACTGACAACCTCATATCATTAGTTATCTTTTCTTTATATTCTAGTGTTAAGTGTAAATCAATTTTCAGAGCCCCTAAGTTCAGCAATTTGAAAATACAACCTATCAATTATATGGGATATGATTATGTTTGGATTTGTAAGCAGACTATCCCTATCCAAGTCAAGGAAAAACAAAGCAAATGAAAAATCGCCAATGATCAGACTCTTCAATTTATATCATGTACATGTTAAATAATTAGTCAACACACATTTCATAAGGATGATAGAGATATATTGACAACTTTGTTTTGAACTTTCAATGATAATACTTTATAAATCTGATAACCTTGGCAAATGACATTTCTCCTGGGGAATAGATTACAATTATGCTTCTAAATTCTTGACCCAAAGTGTAATCATTTACATGCATATGCTTGCACAGTCTTCAGTCCTCTTGATTTTCTCAACCAGTACAAATGAATGCAAACCACTAATTGTAGGGTACTATAACACATTCTGTTCTTACAGTTGTTCAGAGAAGTGTGATTACATTTCTGTTTGGGTGTGTGTTGTTAAAAAAAAAAAAAATCTGCCATGTTGAAAATTTCCTCAGCTGTTGGTTCACAGAGGGTGTCAGACCTGTGGGCTGTCACATGATCACGTAAGAAAGGCAGTACAACAGGCATGTTAATTAGTTTTGCATAAGCACAACTATAATGAAGCCTAATTGCTTGGCAGTGGCAGTTACTAGGAAACACAAAACCTATAACAGTCTTCCAAGTATATGTCCAGAAGAAAAAAATCAGGGCTTTTTCCTTCTAAATGGGCACTTTTCAGCACACTGGTATAACATTTAGAAATCCTTTATAGGGATGTACCTGTCAGTGATTTTTCTTTATCAACACTGCTTTGCCTCCATTCCTGTCCATTACCATTATCCTTTCCATGTACATTGTTACTAGCAACTTTTTCTCTGATTCTTGCAATGTAGACTAGCTCACTCAATTCCTAAAAGCAATTTTATGCTCAGTCAGTTTCATAGTCTGTATTTGATCTGAATATAAAGAGAAAAAGAACCAAACTCATCATGACCACAGCACAAAGATAGGCTCTTCTAAAACAAACAAACAAAAAAACAAGAAGCAAACCAGGCAGCAAAGAGTTTTTCATGAATTTGAATGGTTGTACACTGAAACAGTAACCTATAATCAACCTGGAAGTCATTCAATAAGAACCCAATAACCAAAAGATGATTCTGTGCATAATACTGTTGCTGAGCCTAAGTTGCGAGCATGTATATGATTATTTTTCAGTTCTAATCATGCCTATGTTCTTTTAATTCAAATTTCTCTTACAATGATGGCCATTAATTATGTTAAATAATACTTCATGGGTAATCCTTCTGTACAAAAATAAAAATAAAATAATTTTAAATTTAAAAAAGTAAACTAAAAATTCAATTTAAATTATAAAAAATAAAGATAAATAATAAATCAAATCACATCAATGACCTCAATTGCAGTGGTTATTAGAATGTCATTCTAAGGAAAGTGGAGAACATTGGAATCTATGACAGTCTTCAACTACTTAAAATCCATCAGTCTGGCATACAGCATTGGATAGATTGCTCCTCACAATGTATTCTCATTCAGTGAACAATTTGAAATATAATGGTCTGGAGATGTGAAAAAAATTACATACTCTGATATTTGTAGAAGAAAAATATAACTGTTTATTCTTATTTATAGGAATAACACGCTTCAAGCATTAAAGTGTTTTTTACATTTTTATGCAGAAATAATACCATAGCTGGAAACCACTGTAAATTTAAATATATAGGTAGTTATAAGCTTAACAGCTATCAGAAGTTTAGGCAGAAATTTGCAAAAGATAGCAAATCTTAAAATAATCATTGATTTTAGTAATTGTAAAATTTTGCTTCAATTCCATTGAAAGGACACTAGGCTCTAATGCGCACATGCATACACATGCCAACACACACACACACACACACACACACACACACACACACACACACCTCTTTCTCTCTCTCTCCGTATAAGCCTGCATGTGTGCTACCAGTATGCATATGTATTCCTCATGGGTTTATTTAAGAGTAGAAAAGATTGTATGATGGATCAGTTTTATAAAACAAGGGCTTATGGATTCTAACCATAATACTTTTGTCTAATAAGCAGAGAGATTTGTCATGGGAAGTCTTCCTTTGAATGAGTCTCTGAAAGAATGGCAATCATCACTTTTACTCTCTGTAGAATTTAAAGTTGTCTTTCACATGTACAAAGGAAACAAGTGTGGAGCCATTTGTGTGGACATCTCAGCAACATATTAGCCAACAGTAGGACTGAGTTCCAAACTACAAATGATTCAAGCCCTGGGCCAGAATGTAGCAAACATAGGAAAAATGGGAATGCTTTGCATACTTTTTCAAAGTAGACTTCAAGAACAACAGACTAAATATTTATTCAGTACAGTTATATGAAGAATAAAGAATGCCACAGCAGACAAATTAAAAAACAGTTTTCAATATAGTTCATAATATAAATATAATTTTACAAATATCCCTTGAAGTTACAAAATTGACTAACAAATCAGTTCATTTTGATGATATGGAGCAGACATTCTTCATAGTGTTTGAAAGCTATTTAGAAAACTGGGATGCTTTGCTGTCTCCTTTCGCTGCTGCTGTAACTTCTTTGAGTATTTCTAATCCATTTTATTATTTAACATGGAAAGCGTTGGAGATATATAGTTAGTATAAGGAAATAGAATATTTTACACAGCACAAACCTATATATATGAGCATTTATAGTTTTAATAACCATTCTTCAGAAAAAGTCAGAAAGTTTTGTTTGGTTTTTTAGGAGGTAAAGTTTGAAGGATGTTTAATGTTCTACTTATGACTTTGATTCATTTTGATCTTTTACTACACGGAATATGACCCTAAAAAGAAAATTTCAAATGTAAAATGTAATAGATTTTTAAAATTTAAATGTAATGGCATTTTCCCCTTCCCTTTTCTCTTTCTAAACTTTCTCATGCAGTTACTCTAAATTTATGGCTTCTTTAATTATTGTTACACAAAATCACACACATACAAATATACATTTTACATATGTATATTCCTATATACAATACACAACATGTATACACATCTGTATAGTGTCACACGTCTATATTAGGGCTGACCACTTGGTATTGGATAGCCAATTTGGAATCTTTCCTGGGGAGGACTATCCTTCCTGCTCTGTGCATTTCTCCCTTTCTTGTATGTAATTCTTTGACTAGGTCTGAAGTCCAATATTTGACAGTAAAGCTAGTACACTAAGACAGTTTTTGGTTTATGTTCCTTTTGCATGTAAAATGCTCAGGGAAACAGTGATGTACACATGAAAGACATGTTAATCTCTGCGATCTTGTACAGTAACAAATATCTATATTGTTATAGATTTTATCCGTGTGTCCTAAGATGATAAAGAAAATGCTTAAATATTCAAGAAAAAACCTCATATGAAAATAAAAATAGATTTTTTTTTCAATATTCAATGTCTTTAACTATAACAGCAGCCATTGCAGTGGATTCTTTTCATTAGTTCCAAACACCTCCTAGTTTGAAAGGACATTAAGAAAATGAAGTGGTCATGGAATCACACAAGACTGTCAGGTCCGCATGGAACCTTCCACTGACTATTGCTGACCGTGAATGATTGGAGACTGGGGACCAAAGTGGGAGGACTAAGTTTTGTTTTTGTTTTTATTTTTTTAATTTAATTTACTTGTTCAAGAAATTATGGAACACCATAAAAACCTGGAGGGTCAAAGCAAGACTTTCATATTTATTAAAGAATGGATTCAAATTTGTAAGTTTTTATGTGTTCTATACGCCTGTATAATTATTGTATAGTCTACTGAATAGTGCTATGGGGAGATGTGGGTTTAGGAGCAGGAGTGATGAGTTGAGACAGAGAGGAAGGAGTGTATTACTATTCTGAGAGCAAAATAGACAGTTAAAATATTTGTTTTTCTAATTTTCTTTACTTCTCTTTACCTTGTTCCTTTCATTGTAATATGGTGTCTTTCTGTGTGTGTATTTGTGTGTATTGTTTTCTCGTGTGAGTGTGTGCAAATGTGCATGTATCTGTGCATGATATCAGAGTTAACATCAGGTGATCACTTACTCACCACCTTACTTTTTAATCATATCATTATTATTATTATTATTATTATTATTATTATTTGAGGCATTCTCTCACTGAACCTCCATCTAGCAGCAAGATCCTAGCTCATTTGCTTAGACTAGCTAACCAGGAAGCTCTGGGGATTGATAAGCATCAATGGATGTAAGGTACACATAATGATACCTGACTTTTGTGTGTGCTAGAGATTTATCTTCAAATCCTCATGCTTAGGTGGCAACCAGTATATTAACTGGGTGATCTCTCCATCCTGCACTAGTCATTTTTAAGATACAACAGAAATATACCTTTAGTAAACTTCACAAAGCCTAACTTCTCATGGTAGTAAATATGTGTGAAGTTCAGAGATGCATGAAACCTACCTTAGATGGAGAGTTGCGGAGAAGAAAAATGACCTGATGTGGTGGGAGAGTGAAGGGACCTTGAATGAGGATATACAGGGATGGAAAAAAAAATTCAGAGGGAAAGCTGAATACAAAGTAAATATATGTGTTGCAATCTTATTTGCATTATCACCCTTGATAAGTCATGCTTATGATTTTTATCTTCTTTATAGTTATTGTTAACTTCTCAGCAATTTAAATTCATTTTACTGTTTTTCTTGATAAACACAAAATAAATAAAGAAGAAAAAAAAGAATAAAAAAAAGAAAATCTCTAATGTTATGCATCCCATGCCCTAACATTTCTTTTTTTATTGCCCTACTAATTTTTATAGGCCCCTAATTGTAGTTTGCTAAATAAAATATACTCTATAATTGAAGTTGTAGAACCTTTAGAGCATATAAAAATAAAGATGTCTTGAGATATGTATCCAAAAATCTATGAATCCAGAAATTTGCATGCACAACAACTAGCTATTCTATACTAGTAACCTGGATATCTCAATGAAAATACAAAACTCATTCTGAATTGAATGAGAATTGAACATTTCCTGGACAAAAAGATAAACTCAAACTTTTTTTATTTGACCCAAGGACTTGAAAAATCAGAGTTCAGAAGATTCTTACACTGGGTTAAGGCTAGATTTCCTTCATTTACTGAGGGTGGTCAGGTGGGCACAGAAACTGCAACTGAACACAGAAAATTAAAACGTATGCAGGCCGTAATCATGAGTAAAATGTAAATTGCAATTTTATAGATTAGGTGATATTTATATTTTTAGCTTAGAGCCAAAGATGTGCTTTTGCTGGTATTTTTACATATAAGGAGATTTTCACATTGTATACTTTACTTGTCCTTTGCTTAAAAGCTAGCTTGTTTCTAAAACAAACATTCTGAGAGTCATTGATATCCCATTCAGCAATCCATCTGCTCCAATGCAAATGCTTTAGAGTGCAGGTGGCCTGTGATGCTGAGTGAGAGCAATTAATGAAGTTTTGAATTTCTTTTGCTCTTTCATGCTCTGTTAAATAGTAAAAGGGGGTTATCATCTTTAATTCTCCTCCTCAACTATATACACAATTAGATATTTTCATTTTCTATTCACATTCATATATTATAGATGTTATTCTGGTTATTCTAGGTACAGCTCAAACTCACCAATGACTTCAAGCATGGATCAATATAATAGTGTATAGCAAATATTAAATGAATACTAATTTAAAATTGAAAATTATTTAAAAAATCATTTCAACCTAACCTAATTATAATTTAAATTATTTTGAGTTTAAAGCAACAACTTAAAGAAACAAAGACAGAAAACTCCCTACATAGCACAGTTTAATAGGAAGTCTTTACTGATTAGCTATTTATTCTATTTTATTTAAGATTTATCAAAGCTTTTAGTTGTATACTAGCAGTCATTTTTAATAGGTAAATGATATTTAATAGGACATTTATAAATTAATTGCTATCTTGGTTTCCAATATTTCTGATTACCACCTCATACTTTAAGGTTAAGGATAAGTCAGATCAAATTATGCTATAATAAGTATTGAATTTAAGTGACTTTGCTAGCACTGGTAAATGTTGTTTTTCCCAAGTGCATCATAGATTCACTTATTTAGTACTAAAGATATTTGTATTAAGTATTGATGTTTTTGAATTGCTGTGTGACCATCATGTTTGTTTTCCCTATCTTTCAAATTTTGTATTCCTGAACCACAGAAAGAAATTTGTTCTCATTATGAAGACACATTTCTATCTATAAGAAGACCTAAGAGATCCTAGAGAAAGATGGAAACCAAAGAATAAATTCTCTGCCAAAAGAGTACATGGAATAATCCTTGTCACTCAAACAACTTACTCACATTTCATCATCTCCATTTCTACTTAGGTATTAGCCAACAACCCTCGTGTAGCCCACAGAACATAAGATGTTATAAAAAATTATACTGCCATGAATTAATGAAAAATAATTTAGGCAAAAATAGTTTAGAAAAAAATAACAGGAAATAATGAATGGCTCCTACAAAATGCAAATAGATTTTTGAAATAAAATTATTTCAAGTAGTATTTTTCTTTTGTACTTATATTTAATGCAAAGTAAGCATTAACATAGAGACTTAGCAAATACATTAGCTCACCAGAAAATTATTGCATTCTAGTCAAAACAAAATTATACCAAAATAAAATACGATTAAATATTTGTCCTATTGCTTACATGAAGCTACTATTTTCTGAGACACCAAAGATGGATATAACAAATGAAGCAAGATTGACAATTATTAAGGCAGGCAAACTAAAGAAGCAAAAATATCTACTATTAATAACAGAAGGTACTAATACCAACCTCTTATATTGACATTTAGAAAAACTGGTAATTGCAATTATCTTCAAGGAGGGTTGAATACACAGCCCCTTGACCACTGACTACTGCTTTTTCTCACTGGAAGCTCTCAGCATGGACTCAGGGCTGCTCTGACATCTGCTCTTCAGCCAACAGCCTTCCTGACAGCAGATAATCTCAGTATTCCACTGGAATTCCTCACTAGCACAAATGATTTGCTGCTTTTGCATATTTTGGGACCTATATCTCAGTCTTTGTATCAACTGTACTTCTTTCTGTCCACAGTGCTCATTAATTACTCCTGTGCTGTGTGGAGATGCTGTTGGGCTCTACTGCTTTTGGTGCTAAAAAGCTTTGCCTGTCTAATTAATTTTAAAAAATTATTTTGCTATTTTTATTAGTTTTATTAATTAGTTATACATGCATATGTGTGTATATCTCTGTATTGCACATTTGCATATATCCTAGGACTCTAGAATAGGGCAAGAGATCCCCTGGAGTTGGAGATATAGGAGGTTCAAACACCACCCATGGGTGCTAGAAACCAAATTTCAGTCTTCATGAGAACAGTAAGTGGCTGAACCATCTTTCCATTCTCTTCTCTTCTCTCTCGTCTTAACTTTCTTTCTTCCTTTTTTTTTTTTTAATTTTAAGCAGAGTGAATGTAGATCTCTAAAGTGATGGGGAGAAGAGAGAATGACTGGGATGGGTGGGAGGGGGAAGGGAGTTTGAACAAGGGGATACATAGATAAAAAATACGACTTTGTTCATAATTAAAAAAAAGAAAAAATGAAAAAGCAAGAATAAAAAAAAACAAAAACAAACAAACAAACAAACAAACAAAAAACCTCTGAGAATGGCAAGGGCTCCAGAGAGGAAATGCTTTTAAAATTGTATCCAATTGTATTTGAGCTAAAGACTGTCAACAAATTAAAAAGATAGACAAACAGGAAAAAAAGGAAGAAAGAAAAAAGATGCCAATACAGTTAAAGGAAAATGAACAGCACTGAAATTTTAAATTAAGATCTAATTATGATGATGGCAAAATATGGGAATGTTATAAACATAACACCATAAAATTTGTGAAGTTCTGAATTGCATCAGTTCATTATTTTCTATTATATAACATCGTTATAACCAAACTAGTGTGGAAAATATTTACCACTGTGTTAGAATTATATGTCTGGTCATTCCTTTTTTCTACTTGTGCTCCCAGAAACAAAGCCAAGCCAAGTACTCTGTTCTTGGCTTTTCATGGGTCTGGTATGCTGAATAAGCAATAGAATATCTGGTCCTTTTCCCTAGTTAGAAAGACAATGATTCAAAGATTTATCTGCTATGGATTTAAATTGACTGGAACCTATGGACAGCTGTTTGGTGGGGAATGTAACAAACCAAAATGAAGTATGAATTCAGCAATGGAAAACCCCATGTGACCTGATCAAGTCAATTAATGTTATATGGCTAAAGTATTTTCATCTAAACACTTGGTGGTGGTTGAGAAAAGTTTAATCATCATGCAGCTAAATATAGATCAGTTGAGAATTGGAACCCATGATAAGTAATGGAAATGTTCTAGATTGAAGACAAGATCCTATGTAGTAATTACTCAATACTTTGTAAATTTTAAGAGAGAGAAAAGGCATTCTCTACATGAAGAAACAGGTAAAAAATATGCTTCACACTGAACAAAATATAGTTTTTTAAAACAATCATAATTACTTTTGAATAGTTTAGTGTCTGTATATAATTCTTCAGTGCAATTTTATATAAATGTTAACAAAGTTCCAACTCCAACATTATGGCACATAGTAGATATTTTATTAGAAAAAAATTGCTGATGCCCTGATTATTTTTTCTGTGTTTTGTTTAAAATTCATACTGAAATAATGATAAATAGAAATATTCAATTATGTGTTCTTAAGAATACTTAGGTGGATACAATATCAAGAGTGAAGTGGGCTTCATTACAAACATTAATATGTATATTCAGGGTAAATTACATATAATTTTAGCACTTTACTAAATCTATATATGTATAGTTTTAATAACTATATATAGTTTTAGTAAAGAGGAAGAGAACTGGCTATAACTAGTCTAGTACATTTAGTCTTCAAATATTTGCATGTTAATGCATGTGTATGCTTGAATTCTGAAATAATCATTTTAAACACACCCCACAAGTTAAGTAGAATTTTCTACTATGCATATTCAAAATATCTTTTTCAAATGCTAATTTACTAATTACAAACTTTCCTCAAGCTTAAGGAAGTGCAAAGGCTTCATTTGAATCATTTGCATAAATTGCTTCTCATATAGGCACTGGCATCATTAAGTCCCTAAAACATATTCAAAGAAAAAGGTAGATTCCTTAAACTTGTGACAATTAAATTCATCGATTATGGAAGTTATATTAGAAAATATATGAACTTCTGAAAATTTAAACATTAAAAAAGCACACTCATTTTACCTTGTGATAATTATTTACGTAGATAAAAGGTCTTCAGTTTTCATAAGACACAATTTAATTATCCTTCACACATCTCACACCAACAAATAATCAAGAGCATCTCAAATAAAACATCCGAGTCTAGAGTCTAGCAAATGTGATTAGCATTGTGACCCTTTGTCTCCACTCCAGTGAAATAATAGTGGTTCTCTGAAGGTGATGATGATTTAGTAAGCAGTTACCTAATGCCAGCTGTTATAGCAATTACAATTATGACAGTTGGTAGGCTTGAAACAGCCAATTTGAGCTTTCCAAGTTTGCCTTGGTTCTTGTTTGTCATTTTTAGTCCTGGTGGCTATTTTCTTGTATTAACTACTTACATCTCCACAAGAGAAGAAGAAAGAAAAAGACATTTAAAAAGGAAAATGCAAATGAGTCAGTACTTACTTTTTATGAAAATAGAGTCATCTTCAAAACTTGCCATTTAAAAGCAGTCTTTAATATGTAGTTCGGCACTCCATTATTGGCACAGGTAAAATTACAAAGTTTGTGTGAAGCTCATAATTCTATTTATTTTAGTAAAGACATAAACATTTATTTTGTTATTGCCACTCATTCATCCCTATGAGAATAAATTAGCCTATGCTGTAAGATTGTTATGTTTATAAATTATATTTATTTCCTAATAATCTTAGCAGTCAGTTCAAAATAATAAATTATGGACAACAGTGGATGAGTGTAGAAAATGCTGTTTGTCATTAACTTAGTGGATACTCAGGAACTTAGGAACTTCTGGAGTTGATAAAGACTGGGCCAGTGGCTTCAGGCTTTTATGATAGACATGCATGGTGCTTTATACAAGCAACTCGTGTTATTTGTAAGTATAGCAATGATAAGAACTAAAATGGAAATTCTTTGCCTAGACGGGAAAAGGCTGACTTCTTCACATCTCATCTTCCTATCCACACTGTTTCTGGAACTGGCAGAGAAGGCTGGCTTGCCTGCATGATAAAAATCATTTGTTAAAACTCTTAGGTGGACGTTGTCAGGTGAAATACAGAAAAAGCCAGAACAAGAGATAGATAGAAAAGAGAAAGAGTCAGAGAAAGTAGAAGAAAAAAGGAGGAAGAAGGAGAGAGAATCCCTGTGAATGTAAATAATCTCACTATATTTAAATTCCATATAGTCGTAACATGCATTCTCAGTAGAGTGGAGGCAGGGGGATTAAAACATACCAAAATAAGGAACTGGGAAAAAGAACAGAAGAGAACAGTGTCAAAACCAAGAAGAGAGAGAGAAGGGAGAGAGAGAGAGAGAGAGAGAGAGAGAGAGAGAGAGAGAGAGAGAGGAGAAGAAGAAGAGACAAGAGAGATGGGAATTAGAATGACACATGAGAGTTATAGAGAAGAATTTTAAAAACTAACCCTTTTATTAAATTGCAAAAACGCACCAAGAAAAGAGGTAAAAAATTAAATGTCTACAATAGTTGAGGACAGTATATGCAAATGTTATATAACAGGGTTAGGAATGTCACCATATTTTATAAATTTTGAAATGTATCCAAATAGCATAAGTGATAAACAATAAAAAAGTTATAAGTTTTTCAGACTATTCCTATAATGTAGCATATTAATGGAAAAGCCATTTTATGTCAGGAATTTGGAATTGTTAGTTTTAACATGTTTTAACAGGATGATGGAGATAAAGGTAAAAATTCCGTTGTAGGAAGATGATCTTATGCCTTCTGATAAACATTTCTTCCACTCCTTCATTAATAGTTAGTGAAAAATAATTTTAAGACTTATTTTGTATTTCAAGGGCTCAGAGTAACTGTACAAATCTCCCATAACTGTTTTTGGCATTTCGTACTCTTAAGCTCTACTACCCCTTTCTTTCTTTCTTTTTTTTCTTAAGTGACAATAATTATTTTATTGCTAGTACATTGTGTTAATGAATTAATTACATTGTGTTAATACCTAGTACATTATAAGTGTTCAAACAATATTTTTAATAAATGAATGCATATGTAATGAGTTTGTGTGGGAATTAAATAAGACAATACAATTGACTCTGCAACTGTGTGTGTGCTTCTGTGTACTGTTATTTTTTTTTAATTTTTATTATGAATAAAGTCATATTTTCTATCTGTGTACATCCTTATTCAAGGTCTCTTCCCCCCTCCCATCCCCTCCAGTCACTCTCTCTTCTTCACATCTCCCCATCTCCTCCCCAGCATGGGCAGGAGGTCCCAAGGTCCCAATATGGCTTAGTTCAGCATCCCCACCAGGCAAATCCACTTTCCTCCCAGAAACATCAAGACTGAGTCAGGTGTTCCTCTAGAGGGAGTGAGATCCAAGGTGTCAGTCCAAGGTGTTTCAGATCCCAAGCTGTTCAGTGGTTGTGGTTTGCAGCTTGGACATGCTTTGCTTTTTGCTGTTTTGTTTAGATGCTCAAGAACTACAGTATAAGTATGTAACATGAGAGGGTTGCTATTTTTTTAAATATTTATTTCCATTCCATGTGAATTGGTGTTTTGCCTGCATGTACAACTAACTGTATAAGAGTGTCAGATCTTGGAACCACAGATAGCCATCAACTGCCATTTGGATGCTGGGAATCGAACTCAAGTCCTCCGGAAGAACAGCCAGCGCTCCCAACCACTGAGCCATCTCTCCAGCCCGCTAATGTTTAATAAAATGAGAATAATATACAAAAAGAGAACTTGACGCTATCTGCATATATAGCCCATTAGATTTCTCTGCAGCATCACCTTTCTTCCTATGGGACACATTAGAAAGATAAAGGGAGAGGCAAGACACAGAGATTTCATGTTACAGGAGCAACATAGAAATATTTTGCCTCCCCCCACAAGCTTAGTATAATTTAGAAACATTTTGCATAGAATCATATTCTTCAGGAGATGCTAGAATGCTGTTGAATTTTACTTACAGGTATAGAGTGCTGACTATTCTGTGTGATGATACCCTAAGTTCAATTCCCAAAATGGATAAAAAAACAATGAGTGATAAGAACACAAGTTTTACTTAAAATGTTTAGATATGTAATAGTTTTAAATGTCAAAAAGTTCAATTTCAACTTTATTTTTATAAACGGTATCTTGGTAACTGACTAAAATATTGATTTTCAATATCACGTAAGGTTTCAGAGTGTATTATATGCATATATGTTGATTTATATCTTTACTTGTACCTATTTAAACTCACATACTGAGTGATGTGACATATTTTCACATTTCAGATAAAACACTCAGAATGTCAAAATATTCCCCATGAAATGAATCCTAATCATCTCCCTGTCGCAAATACAAATGTAAGAAATGAAGAAGGAATCCAGATAGCTAAAAAGTATTCTTGTCTTATTGAAATGATTTAAAACACGTAAATATTACCATTCTTTATTTCTCTGGATTCCTAATATCAACTTCTCATGGGTAAATACATATATACAACTTTTAAAGAGCTTTTGTTAAAATTATAATATTATTACATCATGTCCCCTTTCCATTTCCTTCTATCAAGCCCTCCCATGACCCTATTCCCTTGCTCCTTTGAAACCCATATCTTCTTTTTATTTAATTGTGATCACATATATGTTTTGGACTTAACCTATGAAGTGTCTAATGTGGCCCTGTGTCTAATATTTCTAATATCTGGTTCAGTCTACTAGTTCACAACCTGATGCTTGATGAGTAGCTATAAGTACAGATATTCAAAGGGTTTTTTTTTTTGTCATTTTATGTTTCCATGTACATAGGTATTTTTCCTGCTAGTATTTCTGTGCTCCTAGTGTGAAAGTAGGGGGGGGGGCTGTCATAGAAGGCTGTAGGATGCCCTATACTGGGAGGTACATTTGGTTGTGAGCCACCATGTGGGTTCTGGGTATCCAAAACAGTTCCTCTGGAAGAGCAGTCACTGTACAGTACAGCAGCCCTCTACAAAAATAATTTTAAATTGGTACAGATACACGTTTTTCTCCAATTTGATTTTCAACCAGTTTAGAAGAGATGGTTGAACTTCACATTCTTCTCTCCATTTAAGAAAATATCTACAAGTGCATTTAAGTAATCCATCCATGGAGTCTCTACTTTCTAACAAAGCTTATAAGAGCATCCTTAAAATCCTGAGTATCAGAATATTCACCAGGCTGCCACATATTTCAAAGTGATTTTAAAGTGACAGGTACAGTTGTTACTCAACTCTGTGACAGGAAGGTTTTGTTGATTTTAAATGACAATTCTCAAAATTTTGTTTTCATGAATAAATATAAACCATTCTAACAACATATACAAGTGTAATTTTAATAAATGGCTTGAAGCTTCCATCTGCCTGACAGTAAAAGCCACTAAAAAGAGTCAATCGTGAAGAATCATGCTAGGTTATTTGGATTTAGCATTTCTTAGACAATAAAAAAGGGTGAAGACCATACGGTTTCTAATTTCCCCACAGCACTTTATATGCAAATTTGCACAGGAGACACATGTATTTTATGTGCACTCGTGTGATGAATGTTTCTTGGGGAAAAAAGATTTTAGTTTTGGTTAAATTTCATTCTTTAATTTATTCTGCCTAGATGCTTACATAGCAACTGCAAATAATGTGAACGTCAATGAGGAATATGTTAGTGCTGTAAAGGATCCTCTGGGCAATTTCATTCATACTCATCTTTAACTCTTGGGAAAAAAATAGGAAAAGAATCGATTTAAGTAAGATTCATATCAAAGTGAAACAATATATAAATCTTTGGGAGGTATTTTTAATGCAATAAGTTTCATAAATTAATAAATGACAAGGTAAGTTTTGAAATATGGAAGTAGTAATTGCTACTATATTCACAACACAGATAGAGCATACTTCTTTCACACCAGATAGTTTTCTCTGGTCCCAGAAACTAATCAGTTCTGTCAGCCTTAGTCCACAGGACCACTGGTCAGTTATTATTCACTGAGTCAGTTTTACTTCTATAAAAGACCTGGTAAATCAGGTGCCCATCCTTTTCTATGGCAAAAGTCCCTTACCTAAAGCTCAGGGAACATCACCTAAGAGGTATATGGCAAGACGATGAACCAGGTTATATGCTTACTGGTTGGGTCTTCTAGATTTGACAGGCCAGGTACACTCATGAATTCTATAGTTCAGTTGTAAAACTAAGCCTGAACAATGACAATGTGGTTGACAGAAATCCCACAGGACTCTGAACAAAAAATAAAGAGCCACAGGCTATCAATGTTTGCTAGAAGGAAGAACCAGTCCTTACCAAAGACAAGTCCTAAGTAGTCATCCCTCAACACATAAACATACTAGCATCACTAAGTGGATTCAACAGGTAATAGTTACATATTAATTTATATATACACACGCACAACTATACATTTAAAATAATAAATTTTAAAAAGAGACTATGAATTTTAGAAGGAGTAAAGATTATGCGGAAAGAGATTTAGAGATGTGAGGAGGTGGGAAATGATGTAAATACAAAACACATGAATGTTATCAAAAGGTATATGGTATCAAAAGTTGGTTTTTACTTAAAATAATGTTTAAAAGACCTCCCATGTTTCTATTCTGTACTGGTGCATTCTGATTATTGTTGTGGATTGTTTTATTGCAAATATATGCCCTGACTTATATGTGTTTTAACATTTACAGGCATATTTAAATTATTGCTAGTCTTATTTTCCACTATGATATATTGTTTCTTATGAGAATATTACTAAAATGTTTGTATATCTTAACTTCTTATAGTCTAATAGGCAATTATCTATGAGTGAATGTTGCATCATATAGAATGTGTCTAACTTTATATGAGATTTACAAATTTCTTTCATTGCATACACCATTATGCCCTTACATCAACGAAGTTGGTAGACATACAGTTGCTCCAAATTCTTATCAATGACTGAAATCATCATTCTTTTAATTTTATACTAGCCAAGTTACTAAATATCTCAATGTAATTTAAATACATTTCTCTTACCAGAGAGAGAGAGAGAGAGAGAGAGAGAGAGAGAGAGAGAGAATGAACTTCTTTCCAATTGTTCATGATCTCTTTGGTGAAATTTAATTTTTAATTTTTAAAATTTTAAAGTTGAGTGACAGATTTTCTTATTCAGTTACAGCAGTTATTTGCATATTCTGTGAGGCTCTTTATTAGACATACTTTTAAAACAATTGAACAGTAAAAGATCTTAATACATGAAGATTAATTTACGTATTGTTTTAAAATGATTTATAAGGACTTTTTGCTTACTATTACTTGATCTGTCATTTCTGTTTTTGAAATATTATAGTTAATTTCTTTTATTTGAATATAATTTAAGTTGGATGACAATTGTGAAGGTACCTTCTTAGAGTTTGTATTCATGTATTCATTTGCTTGGCACATTATTTATTAAAAAGATTATGTTCCTTATATTAAATTTTCTTTAAATAAATACAAAAATGTCATTTGATTTATGTGTATGCATATATTTCTCAATTCTATTCCATTTTTTCTTTATGGCTATCAGTAAATACTGCTTCACAGATTTATTATAGCCTTATAATATATAAAATCTGAAAATATGTTTCAATCAGTTAACTTCAAAGTGGGTCGTTATAGAGTTCTTTGGTCACCTTACAAATATCATTCAGGCTAGAGAGATGGGCCAGCAGAAAAAAGTGTTTAGCATTCAAATCCTGGAAACTTGGATTTCATCCTCAGGGCTCACTGAATCTCGATTGACAATTGGGGAACCTGCATGGAACTGAAATATGCCCTAGCAATGTTGAGGAATATCAAATGGTGTGGGTGGTCCCTGAGCCTTTGTCAGTGGAAGCAGCATTTATTCCTAGTCCATGACTGGCTTCTTGGAGCCTATTACCCACAGAGAAACACCTTGCTGAGCTTTGAAACTGGGGGGAGAGACTTGATCCTACCTAAACTGGATATCCCAGACTGACCTGATTCACCTTGGAATTCTTTACCCTCCATGGGGAATGGATAAGGAGATGGAGGGGGTAGGCTGAGGGAGTACAGGAAAGAGGGGAGGGAAGGGGAGCAGTGGTGGGTATGTTTTTTTATTTAAAAAAAAAGTTTTAAATAAAACAATAAATAAAAATAAAAAAGGAAACAATATATTTGAAAAAAATCCATCCTCAGAAATGAGATAAAGGTAGGAAAGAATGGAATTCACAAATTTGTTTCCTGCCCTTCAGATCATGCTCATTCTCACCCCAACATCAATCCTATGCACATACAACGAAAATAAACTACTACTCTATAAGAACAAACTCTGACAAACTGACAAATAATATACCTTGAGTAGGAACTGCTTTTAGAAACACAATGCCTTCTTATAGTAATCAAACTGAGAGACAAAGGTAAAGATCCACTTGCAACAAATGACTGTGGACAATGTTGCCACTTGTACTTGAACTTGTTTCCCATGTTTAGGATTTGTTTGTCTTCACTAACAATTTTACGTTTCGATTACCAACAATTTAGATTTGTGTTTGCTGAGGCTTTAAAACCATTGATCATTTTAAGCATCATATGCTCCAACTCTGTGCTTTACAGGTTGAAAACAGCTAAGCAAGAATGGAAGGTGAGAGGAAAATAGTGTTTTCCTTCACGTGGTGTAAAATTATAACCACCTGTGCTGTGTTTGCAGCACTCTTCAGCAAATGAAAGGCCCAAGAGTAAGTGCTTCCACTGATGCTCTGCAGGGAAGTGTATTCAGAGAGCAGGGAAAAATCCCCAGTCATTCTTCCCTCACAGAAGCATGCTAAAAATAACACCCATCTTGCTGTAAGAACTTGTGCCAAGAATGAAAAGGCAGTTGCTTAACCATAAGAAAAAACATCTTAAGACAATGAAACAACATAAGAAGGTAAATTCAGAGCCCATGGGGACATTTAACTTTATTTGCAGTGGCTTGTTAGTAATATTCGGTTTCAGTCTCTCTAAACCAGTGAAGGGTACCAGAATCCACTTCAGTATCACTTAGAGGTTGTTCCTCATAGTTTTATTTCCTTCTACTTTGCTGTCTGTGGTACAGCAAAAATTGTCAATGTCACTCAGAAGTCTACCTATGACTTTGTGGTGGGTAGTATATAGAAAAGTGCACTATGAAAGATCCAGTCAGTTATTGAAATCAATTTCCTTAATGTTGAAGGTTCTTTAGTCCTGCAGCTGTTTCTTCTAAATACTATTTATTAATGCCCGAAAAACTCACTTTTCTCAGGGCATGCTGTGTTATGGAATAATCTTTTTGTACACTGTGAAGATGTATCTTTGTTGAGATGCTTACTTATTGGCTAAATAAGAGAGCTAACTGGTCAGTATGCTAGGCAGGAGAGGATAAGCTGAAGAGCAAGATACAAAGGATTCTGTGAAGAAGGGTGGAGATTCAGGAGTCACAGCAGACACAGAGAGATGCAAGGTGAATGTGCCATGTTGAAATAAGGTACTGCCATGTGGCAGAGGGTAGATAGGAAATAGGAGTTAATTTAAAATGTAAGAGTTAGCTGGTCAAAAGCTTAAGCTATAGGCCAAGAATTTATAATTAATGCTAAAATGCTGACATGCTCTTAAAGTATCACATAGACCTGTCCTAGTGGTTCATGTCTTTAATCCTAGTGGTCTGAAAGTAGAGGCCTCTTTGAATAAAGGGCCAGCCTGGTTATATAAGAAGTTCCTGTCATGTGGGACTACATGGTGAGATTCCATCTAAACTTATATAAATATCACATAAAACAAGTAGGATTATATAAATCCTTTTGTGGTCCCCAATTATTTTATGCCATCTAGTATAGTTTTATCTATGTATTTCTTTCTCTTTTTTAGAAATCTTTCCATGGTGACTCTTTTTGAGAACAGTAGAAAAATATTGGAGATGCTCAATAAAATACTTTGCTGTAAATACTTTTAGTAGAAAATACAATTTGGCTCAATATTGTTGCTCCAACATCTATGTCAAAGCAGGTGTTCAGAAATTACCTGATGAATTACTGTGTTAAATCAAAGGACCAAAATAACTAATACATTACAGAGCACTGGCTCAAAAAATGGAAAATTCTAAAGAATAAAAGTATGTGTGTGTATGTAAACAAAACAAACTCATCACATTCAACATGACCAAAAAACTTTTAAGAAGCTAATCTTCGTTCCATGAAGATCTCAAATAACTACATTATCTGAAAACTTTGTCATATTCGCAAAATAAATATTGTACTTATTACTAAAAGTCAGTAGCAATCTTCGTATGTCAATTAATGACTGTCTTTTTATTTGCATCCGGTATTATTTGAACTCTTAAATCTAACACTGAAGAATCATAAATAGCTTGCATTATACTATTATAGTATTCAGTTAATACTATAAGTCAATGGAGAACCAGGTAAACGCTATATGGGAAGATGCCAACTGCACTGCCAGAGAAGATGGGCATCAGAAACTATACTAGTTTCTGATTGTTAGTGGCATTGCCATATGTGGCAGCATATCACACTGGTTTAACCAGTTAGCTGGTAGTTTGAAAGGTCACACAGTAGAAAACATTGATCTACTGGCATGGATCTGTTTAATGTGAGCCAAGAAATTTTGTTAATAAAACACTATTGCTATGAACTACATGTTATTACATGAAAGGTTAGTGTGTTTGTGGCTTCTAAGGGAAGCATGAACAATAACTGAAGAACTAGCTAAAGGTACATGATAGCTTGTATCAAAGGAAAAAAAAATTTCCTAATCTTCATTTCTATAAAGTCAAGCTGATTAATGCAACTGATATATTATTTTTTTAATTTTGAAATGTTCAAGATGTCAATAATTGTTAAGTTTAAATTTTAAATAAAGCACTTTTGAAAACTAACAATATGTTTTCCATGTAGCTTATTTTTAAACAGAACAATTAATTTAGGCTGCTGAAATTTAATTTAGGAAACAAACGTCATATTCTTCTAGGAAAAAAACTCCTTGATGTGTGTTCTGAAAATTATCAAGTCTTTTTCTTGATAATCCAGAGTCAAAATATCATTTATTTAGCCAAGGTTGTTGGCTACCCAGATATATATATCATACATGAAGGTCTCTTGTGCTTTGTACAAACAGTGAAAATAGCACTTTATGGTTTAAATCATTCTTTTTATTGGCATATATACAGACCCCAAATCTTGTAAAATCCTTTGTCACCAAGGCCTTCATTGGATTCCTTAAATTAGGGAACAGTTACCTCAAAGGATTGTGTTAGAGATTTCTGGGCACTCTGCTTTCTTGTAATTTGCAGATGAATTCTCAATGAGTGCTCAATGCCAAGGAAAAGCCCATGTGGTAAGTGATGTATCAAAGCCTAAAGGATTCATGTTTAAATTACTGACACTCACTTGTGAATGCATGGTTTGTTTCTGCTGATTTACTCTGGCTGCATTGTATTCGATAAATTTATTGCATATAAGGAGTGAAGAAAATGATTTCTTTTTTTGCACATTTTAATATTTTATATTTTAGTTGTTCTTGTTGATAAGACTAGTGATTCAAAAGGGAAAAATGTTAATACCACATATGTGTAAGCCAACCTTCCTGTCACTTCTTTTTAACTGTCCTTGAAAACTGGAGCTTTATTATAATAAGTGGAAAATGTCATTAGTTAGAAGAAAAAAATGAAAATCCATTTTATACAAATGAAATAGATTAAAATCTGGTTAAAATGAAGTATTGAAAACATGATAAATGATCACCAAGAGTACTATATGAAACATATCATAGATTAATAATTGAATCCCACAGGTGATGGTTATTCCCAGCCCACAATGAATAGTAGTCTAGCACACTACACATAAGATGAATTGTTTTATGGAAAGACAGTTGCACACAAACAAAGCATAAATAAATTCAGTTCTCTTACTTCTATTTGTGCCTCTGTGCTATGCCCTGGAAAACAAAGAGCCAGCCTAGGAGTGCCAGTCTTAAATTTTCTAAAGAACTCAATGCACCTTTGACTATTGACAAACCTTCCCAGAGTCCAAAAACCTTGTCAAACTTTCCAAGTACCCCAAAACAGAAAGAAAAGAAACAAGAAAGTGGTTACTCAATGGATACTGAGTTTTGTATATCACCACTCAGGATGACCAACTGACATTTGAAAACACTGTATGTTGAAAAATGAAACAGAAAAGCATTGTTTCAAAATAAAAAGACACAAATGTTTGAAGACACACCACATTTGTATTAATTTAAAAATAGTATATAGTATACTTGTGTACAACATCATGTAATACTTTATATATATATTATTTTATAAATCCTCAAGAAATTCTACTCTCAGTGACAAAACTGCTATTTCAGGTGGTTTTTATTAGACTCAGCCTACTTGACATGGAGAACTCAGTGTTGCAATTGAAAATTACACACACACACACACACACACACATTTATTTATTTATTTATTTGTGTATTTATTTATTTATTCATTTATTTATTTATTTATTTATTTATTCATTTATTATTTATTTTACATGTAATCCAGCTTTCCTCCCTCCTCTCTTTCCTTTCCCTCCCCTCCTCCCTCACTGTTTCCATTCCTCAATCCACTCTTTCTTAGTTCTGATTACAGAAGGGCATACCTCTCAGCAGCATCAATGAAACATGGACATATCAGGTTGCCGTAAGACTAAGCACCTCCCCACATATTACTTAAAGCTGGGCAAGGTGACCCAGTATAAGGAATATGGTTCCAAAAGCCAATCAAAGAGTTGGAGATAGCCCTTGTTCCCACTTTTAGGACTTCCACCAAACCCAAAACCAAAACAGAAACAAAAAACAAAGTATACAACTGTAACACTGTAACACATATGCAGAGTGTCTAGGTCAGTTACATGCAGGCTCCCTGGTACTTGGTTCAGTCTCTGTGAGCTCCAATAACCCTGTATTAGTTGGCTCTGGGAGTTTTCTTGTGGTGTCCTTGACCCTTCTAACTCCTAATGGAAAGCCTTTGTGTGCAATTCATTCAATGTTGGAAAATCAGGGCATAGTGGGTATTTAAAACATTCTGATTTTATCTATTCTTCTATACAAGTACCTTAGTGTTTCTATAACAAATTTCTACACAAAATTTTATTTTTATTGATCATTGCCTTCTATTGTATGGATTTAAAAAAAGACCTCCACAAAAATCTAGTCAAAAAGCATTAAATGTTTTCCAAGCATGGTGTACTGACAATGTTTAACAATCATATTCTAAGAGTAAACTGTCATTTCAAGCTGGTGCAATAATGACAGTACAATTTACAAGCTGAAAACTACCTTCCTCTACCCAAATCTAGTGAATACCCAGTGGGATTTACAACACTTTGCTGGCCTATTCTAGCAAGTCATATAATATTTATCTTTTATTTAAGTGAATGTGATCATGATGCAAAATAATGTGCTCTGTTGTGTAGAAAGGGTTAAGTTGGGGCCTTTGTGAGCCATTAGTTGGAGATTTACTGGGGGAGTTAGTAAGTCTATAGTTCAATATGTGGTGATTGAGCCAGGACCATGGGTGCAGAGACAGAGAGAGGAAGAAAGCTGAGGCAAATGACCCCCCTAGGGCTTTACAACATATGGCCCATCAGTCAAGGGTCAAGCCCCCTCACAAATTGCATGCACTTTACATAGCCATCTGCATCAATAAATTACTACCCTCTTGTAGCCAAGCACTAATGCACAAGCAAGAGGGATCAGTCCCACTTACAAATAAACTCTTTTATTTAGCCTTGTTCACTTCTGCCCCACACGGCGACCCATCTTTTTCACACTGGAATTTTTTCCCACAGTTAGGCCAACCCACTAATAAAAATGCTAATTCTTGCACATATGCATTTCTCTTTGTCTGAAGGAGACTATGTTCTAGATACAAATTGAAGCATAAGTGGAACTTGTCAGAATGCTCATGAGAAACTGGGAACATCAAACTTTTAAAGTACTTTAAGAATTCAGCATTTCTGTTACCTTTCTCTTTGATGCCCTAGCAGGTGGTTTGCTTATAAAAAAGTTTTATAATATTCTTTTATTTTAATTTTTAAATGTTCTTTAATTATTTACTAGAATTCTAGGCAATAAAGAACTAGTTTTATTCTTTTTTTTTACCCTCATGTGTGTAAATAGAACAAGCTTAAAATGAATTCCAAAACACATTTGAGCATTATACAAAACTGATCCCAGCTCATGCTTCAACTCAATAGTCATAGTCAGTACATAATTTCTTAATTTTATGCTTCAGTGTCATAGTAGGAAAGTCAAAAACATTGTGAAATTAACAATAAATTTCTTAAAAGGTGACAGATAATGTGTGTAACACTTGTCAAAGAACAAGAAGTATACCCATTAGAGAAAAAAAAATAAAAACTATGGAGAACTACTACAGCTTTTGACCATATGACAGAATAATGGAACACTCAAACAATTAAAAATATTTGCACAAAAGTTGGCTTTGGTGAAAGGAGAAACAGGAAGAAAAAGACATAAAAAATACATTAAGCTAATAAAATGTTTGCATGTGTACTTTAGACAGGGTACTGTGATCTTTCCCCAAATCACCTCATTGATTTTTTAGAATAACCTTCTGATGCAGGTCAGAGAATTTTATGGAAAGAAAAACTAATGATTAGGCAAGATTAAGGAGATTTACCAATGATAAACAATAAGAAAATGAGAAACAGAAACTCACACAAAACTGTGCCTGATCTGAAGTTTACCATCACTCAACTTTCCAAGAAAGATGATGTGAAAAGAAAAAAAAATGGCAAAATCTCAGGGCAGATGCAAAATCTTGGAATTGATTGGAAAGAGGTTATCTTCAATGTGGGTTTGGATAGAAGCTTCTCAGCCACCCCTGCTTCATCTGTACCAGGAAGTCCTTGCCAGCAGGTTTGGTGATACAGGAATAGACAGTAGTATAGTTAAAAAGAAAGGAAAAAGGAAAAAGAAGAAAGAAGAAAAGGAAGGAAGAAAAATAGAAAGAAAAAGGAAGAATGGAAAGAAGAATACAAATGTGTAAGGAAAGGGTTACAGAAATTAAGACATTCCAGAATCAGAGAACGACCAGTGTCTTTGAGTATCCATGCCAAGGAGAGTTTTCTACTAACATGCTGTTTAAGTACCAAGAATAGCAACATTTCCCTGGGTACCAGGAGGCTGGGGAAAAGAGGCAAAGAAAAATGTCTTTAATATTGGATGAATGGAGAAGATGATCGTAAAAGAAATTCCTGTGTCTAAGGAGCTGTCCTTTCATTTATCTGGAAAACTAGCTGAAACTTCAGTTTTTTGCAGAGTTTATGAGACTAAATCAGATAGATTTTTGAACAAGATACTGAATATGCAAATCATGTAAGAGATGAAGAAAGAAAACTAAATATGAAGAAATTTCCCTTTGGGGTTAATATGCAGTAAAAGGGCAAGCATATATTCCCATAAATCCTGTGTGTTTCTTTAAATACTCTAAAGTAGCCTATCGATGTAAAACTTAATTTGTTACCTTTTAAATTGAGAGCCAATAGGCACCCACGTGATTTAGTATGAGAAACACAGATGCATACTTCACTTTTGAGATTGGAATCTAGTTCCTGAAACTTATTAGACTGGACACAAGACTGAATTCTTTTGATTTAGATGGAAAGCATATAGTAAGATTTGCATTGTAATGGATCTGTTGACCCCTGGTCACGACGGAATTGTCAATAGAAGTGTCTTATGTATAGTATGAATCATATCTAATGGTTCTATTAACATCATATTGAGATTGAAGTCTCCAGGAGAATGACTTAGAATAATGGAAATGGAAGTGGGCTTTATTTATTATTTTCATTTCATTTCTGTAAGTGTATTTTTCCACTTTTGTATCATCTCTCACGATGAAAAACAAGGAATGATACACTTATTAAAATTATATCAAAGCACATGAACTTGTAAAAAGCATTCAATATGAAAACAGAAGATATTTTTTTCTACAAGATCAATCCCCTAATGGCCTACACCTCGTGTAGTCGGGAAACTGGAGACAAAGAAAAGTGCATGTGAGCAGACAGTGCTGTCTATCTCTTCTCATGCTGTGTAATCTAGGTAAAGGGCTTAGAAGATATAACTGTAGGATACATTGCCTACCCTTTTTCATGACACAGATGAAGAAGAAAATATAAATCAATTTGGGGGACACATTAGAAGAAAATGATTTTTAAGCTAAAATAATTTGTGATACCTTAAACCAACACCAACAGAATAAGTAGCTATATTCAACATATAAGTAGAAACCTGGAAAATCATCAATCTAGACAACTTTCTATTAGTTCAAGATATTCCTTAAAGAAAATGAATACATAGATTTTACAGTTATATGCCTGAAGAAATACTGTAACTACCATGCTATTGTCATATAAGATAGGCTGACCATTTAGACAAAACTTCTTTTATTTACAGGTAACTAGGCACGTATTTTATATTCTTCCATTTCAACTGTGCTAACCAAATGACAAAAATATTAAGGTGTGCAGAGAATTAGAGGACCGAAGGATAAAATCCTTTTCTCTTATTGTGTGTGTAACTATAGGCTGAAAATAACTAGATAGAAAAGTATGTGATTCTAGAAGGTTGTCCATGGTTGATGGGAGTTCTTGATCACACTAACACACATTCTTCTGCCAGGATCCATGGTCTACACTTCTGAATCCTACATGATCTGTTTACTACACCAGCCAGTTCTCAACCTCTCCCTCTGAGTTTCATGGAATTCCTCTACAATTCCGAAAACAGAATCTTCCATTTAGTTGAAGTATGATCTTAGACAAGTTAGTCTTTGTATATAAAGTGGGGCTAATATACACGTGCTTTAAGGTTTCAATAAATGGATCATTGGAGAAGACAGAGAACCACGTGATTCACCGCTAATATACAAGATAGGTTAGCTATTAACTTCATCATCATTACCTCATCATCATTAGTATCATAAATATTGTGATCACCATCAATCTCATCTCATCTCCAAAGATTTATTAAGATCCCTGGGAGTTGAAGACAGACCAGAACTATTTATTTTATGATTTTACTGTGATTCATGGCACAAAATCATGATGATTAACATATGTGTGAGGTTCCATATTGCTTTTAAGATTTTTCAAAAATATTTTTATTTGAATATTTTAATATATGTTGGATTGTGTGTGTGTGTGTGTGTGTGTGTGTGTGTGTATTCGCGTGCATGCGCGAGTGCGTGTGTTATGCTTAAACTGTCTTGCAGGTTCAACTTAAAGCTAGCCCCTTCATGACTGTCCTGAGGGATCTCTTATGTTGCAATATATTACTTACAGGGATACATGGCCAAGGTCCATCGAAAGATTCTCCTGAAAAGAATGTTCTCTTGCTGTGAATACAGAACTCCCTGAACAGCTATCAACACAAGTACTCATTTGTAAGTACTTTATGCAATAAAACTCTGGCTCCAATTGATCACTTAACTCCCTACTTTCATCTTTTCTGGTAAGTCTCAAGCAATTTAAGCCCCTCAATGTTGCTATTTTCTCAATCTGCAGAACATAGATTTGAAAACACAGCAAAATAGAAGCATCAACTCGTGGTTTTTTTTTTTTCAGTCCTGAGACATCATCTTCAACATTTCATCTATGGTTTCCTTGGAAAGACATAGGTTTCAGCCTCATCTCAAGGATATACCCTCTTGTTCCTACATAAAGTGATAGAGTTAGCATTATGTTTGTGACTAACTTCAGCACTATATGAAATATTTATCTTTTTAAAAAGAAAATACTTAAACTAGAAATTCAACAATCCCTAAGTGGGCTGCTTTCAGCAACATATTTAAGAACAAACCCTCATTTTCAGGTCATTTTATCATATATTAAATTTCTCTTTTCTTATTTTCCTAAATGATGAAATCAAAAATGTATTCTTTTATTTACAGAAGAGGCAAACTTTTTTTTTTACTACAGTTCTATTGTCTTTCTTTCCAAAGTAGTGAGTTTATGAAAACAGAACACACACACACACACACACACACACACACACACACACACACACACACACATACACACTGAAAATATAAACACAAGTAGGGTCTTTAAGAAAAAAGGCATAAAGCCACAAACTCACTAGAATAATAGAGATATACAACAAAATGAAATTTCTATGTGTTTCCTTAAAAAACCAACAACAGATTATGAGAATGTAATTTTTTAAGTTCAAAACAAAACTTTATTTAAGGGCCTATTTTACATGAAGGCTGTTAGCACCTCTTTTCTACTAAGGATGTCTTTATATTTACATCTCCTAGGAATGTCAGAAATTAGAGTCTCACAAACATGACGGCCTAAGCATGAGCCAAAAAAGGACAATACTACCAGACATGCTAGAATGGGTTGGGCAAAGAACTACAGGAAACCAAGACATGCTTAGAGCAGGGGAAACAGACTACCCAGAGGAAGAGTACTCAGTTGGTTATCCAATAGCTCCAGGTTCAGCTGTGAAAGCATATGTACAAGTAACTTTCTCGAGACTGAGAAGAATATATTTAGGATATTTATATGCATATACATATGCATATATGTATATGTATATGCATATATGTATGTAGGAAAAATTAATAAAAAAGGAGTTCTTGGTTTTTAAAGAGATCAAGGAGAGGTCCATGAGAGGACTTGGAGAGAGGAAAGGAAAGAAAAATTGATGTAATTATAATATAATATCAAAAAATGTCTTGAAAAATGAGCATTATCTTTTCCTTGGATCTAACTATGGTTTTTATTTTTATTTATTTATTTTTTTGTTACCATAAATCCTGGCAAACCAATTTTCTGCACTCTAGTGGCATTTGCTACTCTGGCTCTGGCACCCACAACAGTCATTTCATTTGTCTCTTTACCAGCACTTGGCGTAAAGCAAGGCACCTCAGTTCTACTGCTGAAACACGACAGAGGCAGGAGGTGAAGGAAACTGCCTTCCCATATGCTCTCTTCATTCTGACATACCGACCACTCTAGACAGGTGATAAGCCTATAAGAAGCACTGTGTCTGGAGCACCTCATACTGTCACTAGTTCTGGCCTGGACATATCTTATAGCTCATGATTTCAGCCAACAAGAAGAAACCTCAAAGAAGTCCACTGCACCATTGTGCATTTTCAGGCTTGACTGCAGTCCCGCCCCACACCTCTGCACATAGGCATCTCCAGAGGGTGAGAACATTGTCTAAGTACTGATGCTGCTCAGTTCCTAGGCCACTCTTTATCTAGAAATTCCATTACCAGTGCCAACTTTCTACCACGAGCATAAGTCACCAAATAATCACATAAAACTCATTTCCCTTTGTCTCTGAAGCTGTGGACGAGGTGACCTTGGAGAAGCCAATAAAACTCCCAGAGACATTTCTCCTTTCTGGATCTAGCAGCCGAAATTATTGATTGATCTGAATCTGAATTCTTTGTCCTGCCTCACTTATTTAAGAAAAAGCAGCTTATTGCAGTTCAAAGTAGTAAAACTCTTTGACTTGCTTTTGTAAAATGTCTTAAATTATGGTTCTAAAGATCACAAACACTCTTATCGTAAGTTGTGAATCTTCAAACATCTTAGCCCATTGATTGCCTAGAATAACTGCCCTCAATCTCAGTGCTTCACAGTTTCACAGGAAGCTACTATTTGTGATGTGGAGAATCATAACCTTAATAACCTTAACTATAGATCAGTATACTATTTTGATATGTTGGATAGGAAATAGAGTATTAGTTCTTTTCCAGTGATGCATATGCAAAATAGTATCATGTATAAAACATTCATATTTCCTCTAAATTCACAGATGGAGCGCTCAATGACACCCTAACCCATCACTGTGAAAACAGCTCTCCTTTTTATCTCTGGTTTCAATAGCCACCTCTTTTATTGCTTTGCAGGACACTGCAGATGTATCAGAAGGAAAAAGTTAATAGCAGGCAAGTCATTTCAAGGCGAATTTTAACCAGAACAAGAGGATCTCATAAAAAGCCAGACCTTCTGCGTGTCCCACAGGTAGTACCAAGGCCCAGCAAAGCTATTAGTGTAAACATTCAGGAGACAATAAGGAAGGCTGGCCAGAGCCCCAGATGGTGCTGCCGTAAAAATGCATTCCAAGGCTTGGCATCTGGATGTTGCAGCTGCCATGCATGGCCCATATGTGGCAATAAATATTGGTTCTTGGGTTGGAATAGCTGGAGGTTGGGGTCAAATGGAACCATCTGAAACATCACAATGGAGCAACCAGACAAAGCATGGAAGTGATTGTGGAAAGGCATGTAATTTTTCATACCTCTTACTTCTTTTATTATTCTCAGCTGTTGAAATGTAAACTTTCAGATTACAGTCATTTGTGGAAGCACAGGGTCAGTATGCAATCATCTATTTTTATTGGCCGTTCTCTTTATTTTACTTGCTTCTAAATGATAAACTTTAGTAATTCTCTATTTTTTGTCACCAGCTAGAATTTTAATATTTCCATTCAGCTATAGTTATCATCTGGGCACAATCCTTTAGTAACTACTTTCATTTTTACTCAACTAGTACTTTCTTAAATCTTTACTGAGGACTAGGTGACATACAAAACACAGTCCATGTTTACACTCCATTAGAGGAACACTCCTGTATTTATTCCTGAATATTTACTGAGTCCTGACCACATATATGTCTCATCTCAAAGAATGTACAGAGTTTTCAAGGGAACAGGCAAGAGTGCAGGAGCTAAGTGTGGAAAGGCTCACTGTAAGAACAGAGAGTTTATAATAACTCCAAGAAGAATCATGATATTGTATGTGAATATGAAGAAAGGATCATTGACCTCCTTTGGAAGGAAGGAAAGTTCCCATTGAGAACTGACTGCCTATCAGAAGCTATCCAAGAGAATCTCCAGAGGTTAGTGAAGTTGGAGTGTAAAGCAAAAGTGAGCAGGGGAAAGAGAGAGAAAGGTCATTAATATCTTTGGTGCAAGGTTATGCACATAAGGAAATGCCTTGTACTTTGGATTAATAGAAAATATGTTCTGAAAGCAATCTGATCAAAGCAATTAGATAAGTGACTAGATGCAGACACATAAATAAAAGGAATAAATTCACAAACAACCAGACTTTGGCCACTGAGAAGAGTTAGCTTATTCATAGATTGAAGGTCATTTAAAAATCTTTTGCAATATTTTGATGACAAATAGAATTTTAAAGAAGTTCATGATCAATTCACCAAAGAAGAAATCCAAAATGCTTAAAATTCTTGCTTGTGCATTTAAAATGTCTTCTGAGGAAAGTGATTATCATGTATCAACTTAAGGTTCAGAAATCCAAGAAACATTTTAGTGCATAAAAGCTAACAGAACTTTAGCTTCTCTAGGACCATTGTTCTCCCTGCTGGTTCCTTTGCCCATGGTACACTGTAGCAGTAATTCTGCTTTTAACTTCAAGGTTAGTATAAAATTACCTGCTATGCTTCCACTTGCACACACACCAGGGAAGCTGACCTACATCCTTTTTTCTGCTCCCTTACAGAAACTTTGTGGCAGTTTTTCTGTGACATGCTGGGACACTGTCATTCACAGGTACTGTATCACATACAGGTCATCACAACAATGCCATTTTCCAAACCCTATAAGACATTTCACACAAGTGACATTTCCCCAAATTCTTCTCAAGACATTTTAACCAAACAAATGCCTAAAAGGAAGAACAGGAAAGTGATGTATTCATTAAAATAAATCACATGTTTTTTCTGTATCTTGACATAAATTCAAAATAAATTACAGTATCATTGTTAATTAATGCCCATTCTTTTTTCACATGTCTTATTGCTCTTAGCTCATTATATCACTACGAAATACCAAAAACAATAAATGAAGTTGCACACCAATTCTTTTATCCTGTAAATAAAAATTAGGGAAAAAAAAAACCCAAAACCTGCATACATAATCAGAGTGGTTAAACAGTCTTTCTTATCTTGGGCTAACAATACTGAAAAATCCCAGTTCAATCAATCACATGCTATTTATATATTGACCACATTGACACTCATCTCTGTAATGAGTGTTTATAGATATTCTGATGACACTGGGGACCGTACCTATGGACATACACATAGAAACTAGGAAAGGGACCACCATGGAGCTACATCTATAGTCTAAAAGTTTCCATAATTTTAATAAACACATTTCTTCCCTATCAACATATGATCATTTTTTACTAGCAGTCACTACATTTAAAGTAGAGTTCTAGTTCCCAGCTAATGTTTGAAACACATGTCTGTTTTCATGGTTTCTACATTTGATTACCAACAGCTTGCCAATTAAATCTTTCGAGGTCTCCTCATCTTTGACTTCAAAAACACTTCAAAACCCTCATCTGCTTTCCAAGTCATCCCAGCCATAAAGTCCATTTCCCCAGCCCACACCCGCTCCGTGGGGCTCATGCCTCCTGTGCTAGCTCCAATACATATATAGGGTATATATACTGCTCTATACTCTGCTTGATGCAAATTGAAGCTTTGCCAGATAGGGTCAGCTTAGGCCTTTGCTTTTGCACCTTGTCTTCCTAAACAATAAAACAGAAGCTGGGATCAGAAGGCCCCTCATTTCAGATTGCCAAGTGTAAATTATCCAAGTGTTTTGATAGCTCTTAATTATCGACAACAGACAGTCTCCAAGAAGAGTCTGCAGAAACAGCACACCTAAGTAATATGAACCCTCCCTCTGGTCCTTGGCACTCACATCTATGCTGCAATATGGAGGATGGGGGTGGAGGGTGAATTGCCAGGTGTCCAGAAAGAAGAACAGAAATTGGGGATTAGTACAGGCCATGAGAGCTAATGAGCAGCTGTTTAGGAAGGGTTTATTTAGGAGAGCTGTGTTAGGGCATGATTTGTGGATCATGTCTCCAAAAGGCTCTAAAATTTGCTTAGGAAATCACTAAAAATTCTTCACTAGGTACATCCCTAACATTGGTAGACATATGTTGGTAGCACAAAGATATGTCACAAACATTCTAGATGGTTAAAAACCAGCTCCTAAATACTGTTTTGAATAGTAGTATGCTGATACACCATGTACCATTTTAATTTGTCTTTTGTCATTATTCTAGTCCTGGGATCTGTCTATCTCATCTCCAGTAGTAGAATTACTGCAGGATGGTCACTGACACCTAAAGACAAACAACCCAAAAACTAAAAACAGAGTTCTGATCAGTTGTGCCCATCGGATAACTTCCTCTAAATGAGCTTACAGACAGACAACTTTATACACTCATAGGACTTCAGTAACAGATCATGTTGGGAACATAAACATCAGCTAATGTGACCATTTAACCTCAATCTCAGTGCTGACAACAAAGCTGATTTACAACATGAAATATGCCAGACTTTGCTAACTCCCCATGGGAGGCCTTTCCCTCTCTGAGGAGTGGATGGGGGTGGGGTGAGGGAAATTGGTGGATGAGTGAAAGAGGGGAGGAAACTTGTGATTGGTATATAAGATTAAAAAAAATCTTAAATAAAAAAGATAATAAAAAGGGAACATGAAATATTTCTATCCTTTCTAGGAAGAAATGTGCTTGTGATTAGGTCTACAAGTTAAATGGAAGCTATGGTTTGCTCCCACTGTAGGCCTTCCTTTAGCAAAGCATTCACTTCTCACAGCGGTAAAATTCTTCTTCCATTCAATATGACTTCAATCATTATCACAAAGGATTCTGGGATGAGAAACAATTCTACTCTTACTCCGCTGTCACCTTGGGATGGCTATGTAAGGGCTTTGCTTTCCTACTATAAGGAACCCTAAACTATTAACATAAGAACTTGAAGGTATGTGAAGAAGCTGGATGACATGTTCTCCAAGCTTACCTGGTCCTTATATTCAGAAATTAACTTTAACTATCCACAAATCATCTGTGCCCAGCAATTCACAGGTTAAATTTCTCAGAGTCTATGTCCTAAGTATAGATATCCCCACAAGGTGGCAGTAGAGATTTGTGGTCACATGGTCAGAAACACACCTCCAACACCATGGGTATTAAATATATTCATTGTCTAGAATGTCTACATGTCAAATTGTTTTCAAGATAAATAATACACAATCCTTGCTTCACAAATCCTGATTTAAAAAAATCCCCTTAATGTTGTTAATTCTTGGCTTTCTCAACTCTTTAGGTTTCCATAAAGTAGACTTGATTTTAAATATTGACAGATTTTTATGATCCTAGATTCATATTCCACTGGGAGAAATTTCCATTCCTGTTTCCTTATGAATAGAAAACTCCAAACATCCAGTATTGATTGTATTCTAAATATTACTTCTCTGCACGTTGGAATGTTTTTCTCTGGTGTTCTCTTTAATAAAGCACTTCAAACTTTGCATTTCAGCATGCTTTAATGAAAACACACATCACATGCCACACACACACACACACACACACACACATGCACACGCACACTACATTAACTTTCATAGTATGTGCACAATATTGATAGTTGACATTTAATGGAAAGTTATATACATTCTGAGAGAAGACAGGTGACCTTGCTCTTATCCTGTTACTGTTTATTTATTTATTTATTTATTTATTTATTTATTTATTCATTTATTTATTATTGCCATTAGAAACAGGACACTTTACAATTTAACCTCCAGTTTCCTCTCTGGCCAAAAAGTAATTAGTGACATAGAGAATGAGGGGCCAAATATTAAAAATTTCTAGATCAGAGTGGTATATAACTGTTAACCAAAGCTTGGCAATGTACAAGGAAATTATAAAAATGAAAGATTATTTTCACAAAACTAAACTTTTGAAAGTAGAACAGCATGCCTGTCTTTTCTAACAATTCTGAAGGTTATCAACATCATGCATCAGGATACACTCAGTGCTTTAGTGCTCTAGCTTTCAGATTACTTTTTTATTTTTTTGATCATAAAAATGACAGTAATTTTTATTATTAATTAATTTTCATAAACAAAAGGCAAATAAGACACATCATAATCAGAATTTTTTTCATGAAATCAGCAATATAGTCATGGTATCTTGTGAGATTTTGCAGCAGACTAACAGCAAAAAAGCAAGATTTTAAGTGTAAGTAAGTATAACTTTGGCTTTGTTACAGAGTTTTCTTCTTTTTTTTTATTTTGTATTTATCAAGAAAAACAGTAAATTGAATTTAAAATGCTGATAAGTTAACAATAACTATAAAGAAAATAAAAACCATATGCATGACTTATCAAAGGTGATAATGCAAATAATTTGCTACACATAAAATTACTTTGTGTTCAGCTTTCCCTCAGGATTTTTATTTTTTCCTAACCCTGTATATCCCCATTCAAGGTCCCTTCCCCCTCCCGCCACATCAGGTCACTTTTTCTTTCTCCACAACTTCCCATCTCCTCCCTGGGCAGGCTGCAGACAGTCCCATGGTCCCACTGATCCAATAAAGCTCAGTTCAGTCTCCACTCATGGCATATCTAGTTTTGTCCCCCCTCCCTCAAGAGTGAGTCAGGTGTTCCTATAGGTATAGTGGGATCCAAAAGGTCAGTCAAGGATGTTTCTGATCTCAAGCTGTTTAGTGGTTGTAGTTTGCATCTTGGGCATGCTTGGCTTTTTTCTTGTTAGTTTGTTAGAGACCACTAATGAGTGAGTATATCCCCTGCTTATCTTTCTGGGTTTGTGATACCTCGCTCAGGAGGATATTCTCCAAATCCATCCATTTGCCTGCAAATGTTAGGATATCATTTTTTCTACTGCTGAGTAGTATTCCATTGTGTAGATGTACCACAGTTTGTTAATCCATTCTTCAGTTGAGGGACATCTAGGTTATTTCCAGGTTCTTGCTGTTGCAAATAATGCTGCTATGAACATAGTTGAGCTAATACCTTTGGAGTGTGACTGTGCATCTTTAGGGTATACACCCAGAAGTGGTATTGCTGGGTCCTTGGGGAGATTGACTCTCAAATTTCTGAGAATCCGCCATATTGCATTCCAAAGTGGCTGAACAAGCTTACACTCCCACCAACAATGGAGGAGTGTTCCCCTTGATCCACATCCTCTCCAACATAGGCTGTCATCTGTGCCTTTTATCTTAGCCAATCTAACAGGTGTTGGGTGGTATCTCAAAGTTGTTTTGGTTTGCGTTTCTCTGATGGCTAAAGATGATGAGCACTTTTTCAGGTGCCTTTCAGCCATTCGTAATTCCTCTGCTGAGAATTCCCATTTTAGATCTGAACCCCATTTTTTGATTGGGTTATTCAAGGTTTTGGGCTCTAGATTCTTGAGCTCTTTATATATCTTAGAGATCAGTCCTCTATCATTGTAGGGTTGGTGAAAATCTTTTCCCATTGTGTAGGCTGTTGTTTTGTCCTATTGACAGTGTCCTTGGCTTTACAGAAGCTTCTTAGCTTCAGGAGATCCCACTTATTGATTGTTGGTCTTAGTGTCTGTGCCACTGATGTTATATTTAGGAAGAGGTCGTCTGTGCAAATTAGTAGAATTGTATATTCCACTTTCTTTTCTATCAAGTTCAAAGTGGCTGGGTTTATGTTGAGGTCTTTGATCCACTTGGATATTAGTTTTGTGCAGGGTGACAGGCTCGGATCTATTTGCATTTTTCTACACACTTCCATCTAGCTATGCCAACACCATTTGTTAAATATACTATCTTTTTTCCATTGAATGTTTTGGGCCTCTTTGTCAAAGATCAGGTGTTCATAGGTTTTTAGGTTAATGTGTAGATCCTCAATTCTATTCCATTGATCCACAAGTCTGTTTTTATGCCAGTACCAGGCTGTTTTTATTACTGTAGCTCTATAGTATAGCTTGAAGTCAGGGATGGTGATACTTCCTGAGGTTCTTTTGTTGAGTAAAATTGTTTTGGCAATCCTGGCTTTCCTGTTATTCCAAATGAAATTGAGTATTTTTCTTTCAAGGTCCAAGAAATATTGTGTTGGGATTTTGATGGGCAGTGCATTGAATCTGTAGAGTGCCTTTGGTAGAATTGTCAATTTTTACTACGTTGATCCTACCAATCAAGGAACATGGGAGAGCTTTCCATTTTCTGATATCCTCTTCAATTTCTTTCTTCAGTGATTTAAAATTTTTGTCAAATAGGTCTGTTACTTCTTTGGTTATAGTTACTCCAAGGTATTTAATACTATTTGCAGCTCTTATAAAGGATAATGTTTCCCTTATTTCTTTATCAGCTCTTCTATCTTTAGTGTATAGAAGGGCTACTGATTTCTTTGAGTTAATCTTGTATCCTGCTACCTTGCTGAAGGTGTTTATCAGCTGTAGCAGTTCCTTGGAAGAACTTTGTGGGTCACTAATGTATACAATCATATCATCTGCAAATAGAGATAGTTTCACTTCTTCTTTTCCAATTTGTATCCCCTTAATCTCTTTTCATTCCCTTATTGCTTTAGCTAAAACTTCAAGAACTATCTTGAATAGATAAGGGGAGAGAGGACATCTTTGTCTAGTTCCTGATTTTAATGGGATTGCTTTGAGTTTTTCTCCATTAAGTTTGATACTGGCTGTCGGTTTCTTGTAAATCGCCTTTATTATATTTAGGTATTCTCCCTGTATTCCTGATCTCTCCAGGGCTTTAATCATAAAGGAGTGTTGGATTTTATCAAAGGCTTTTTCAGCATCTAAGGATATGATCATGTGGTTTTGCTCCTTTAGTTTGTTTATATGATGGATAACATTTACAGTTTTTCATATGTTAAACCAGCCCTGCATTTCTGAGATGAAGCCTACTTGGTCGTGGTGGATGATATCTATTATACATTGTTGTATACAGTTTGCCAAAATTTTGTCAAGAATTTTCACATCAATATTCATGAGGGAAATTGGTCTGTAATGTAATGTAATTCTCCTTCTTTGTTGTGTCTTTGAGTGGCTTAGGTATTAGGGTAATTTTGGCCTCATAAAAGGAATTTGGCAATATTCCTTCAGTTTCTACTGTGTGAAATAGTTTGAGGAGTAATGGTAGTAATTCTTCTTTGAATGTCTGGTAGAATTTGGCACTGAAACCATCTGGACCAGGGCTTTTATTTTTGGGGAGGTTTTTAATGACAGCTTCAATTTCCTTAAGGGTTATAGGCTTGTTTAGGTAATT